>KL285302.1:15610-58737 GCA_000699545.1 Podiceps cristatus
GGGTCTCAGCAGAGCAGAGGGGCAGAATCCCCTCCCTCGACCTGCTGGCCACGCTGCTCTTGATGCAGCCCAGGAGATGGTTGGCCTTCTGGGCTGCCAGCGCACATTGCCAGCTCATGTCCAGCTTTTCATACATCAATACCCCCCAGTCCCTCTCGGCAGGGCTGCTCTCAATCCTTTCCTCCCCCAGCCTGTATTGACACCGGGGGTTACCCTGACCCAGGTGCAGGACCTTGCACTTGGCCTTGTTGAACCTCATGCGGTTCACCCAGGCCCACCTCTCCAGCCTGTCCAGGTCTCTCTGGATGACATCCCGTCCTTCTGGTGTGTCAACCGCACCACTCAGCTGGGTGTCATCCGCAAACTTGCTGAGGGTGCACTTGGTCCCAGTGTCTATGTCATTGATAAAGATGTTAAAGAGCACTGGTCCCAATATGGACCTGAGGGACACTTGTCACTGATCTTCATCTGGATGTTGAGCCGTTGACCACTGCCCTCTGGGTGCAACCATCCAGCCAATTCCTTATCCAGCGAACAGTCCACCCATCAAATCCATAGCTCTCCAATTTAGAGACAAGGATGTTCTGGGGGACCGTGTCAAGGCCTTATGGAAGCCCAGAAGCTCTTGCCTTGTCCACTGATGTAGTCACTCCATTGTAGAAGGCCACCGGGTTGGTCAGGCAACTCAGTGGCCTAGGTTGGTCAGCATCACAGATACGGGCAGGCAACTCTCCACAGGCAGATAGATGACAGAGGGACTGCTTTATTTGTGGGGTAAATTAAAAAGCCAAGTGTATGAATGTAAAACTCTCTAACTTTTTATCCAATGGGAAAATTTGGTCTTTGCTTCCCCTAAATCCTTTCAAACTGCATGAGGCTCCTTCTCATCAAGGAACAGCTTTGCTCCATTGTTGTTTCTCATGAAATATATTTTGACCAAGGTCCTGATCAGATGACTACTACTTTCCGGCAGGAATAAAAAAACTGCCCCAAGCAGTTACAGGCAGAAATTACACTGGTCAGATGAAGACGATTCACTGAGATCAGACCTCACATCCTGAGAGAAGATGCTAGGAGTTCAGCTATAAATTACAGCGCTGAAGGAGGAATTGCTGGCAGGACAGCTCTCCAGGGAGGTGCAGGTACAGCTGGTTGGTTTTCCCCAGCACTGACTGGGAACTCTTGGTTATTGGCCAGTGATATCAGGAAGAGTTTAGATTTCACCAGTATAATTTGGCTTGTGGGCACTCTTACATAGGTTTGTTCTGCAACAGGAGATTTGCTTAGGGAAAAAGGGTAGACAAGCCTCTTTCAGTAATGCTGAAAGCCTTGTATGTGCCCAGGAGCATGCACACATTATGCAATAGTGAAAAGCAAAGCAGAGGAACAGTCATCCATGGGAGACCAATGAGCCGCTGTGCAGCTCTGCTCTCTCTGTGGAGCCTTACGGTGCAAGATGCCTTCCTCCAGCAGCTGCAGGGCTGTGGTCTGTTGAGGAGGGCAAGAACAGGATACAAAGAGCGTCTTGAAAGGGTGGTCCAGCTAATCCAGCTCAGCTGTGCTTGGAAAGGTAGAGCCCTGCTTTGAAAGCTGTCTCTTGCCACCCTGGTAGTGGGAGAGAGCTATTAGGGCCAGAGGCATACCTGGAACATTGGGGACAGAAGTTTTGCCAGATAATTTGTCAACAGTTTATAACACTGACGACATGACCACACCTGAAGGCAACACTGCTCAAACTTCTACGGAAGCACAGAAGATTTCCAAAGCCAGAGCCCTGGGTGGGCCATTCCTGTGCAAGTCTCATGATCCGTTTCAATAGGAGCGGTGCTTGTTTGGCCTTTGGAGATGTTCACAGAGCAGCATTTGCACCAACAACAGCCTTTTACCTTGGGGTGAAAAATAATCAACAATGTTTGATTCACCATGGATAAAGGAGTACTAAATAGCCAGAGCCAAAACTCTGATGTCACGGAGAATGTGCAGTTAGCAGTTCAGTGAAAAGATGAATCAAGGCACTACTGAAGAGCTATAAATCAGTGATTTATTGGCTCAGTCCTTGCAGAGACACTACTGCAAAGCCCTATAAGCAAACAAATGCCTGAGTTCCTACCCAGCAACTGTTCGAGTGTACAGAGCTCATAACACCCAACGAGCCACCTCTTCTAAGGATTTCTGCAACTGAAAGTCAAGTGTGGCCCAGTGTTTGTGGTTTCCCTGAATTCAGATTTGGGTCCTCAAGCACACGGTTGTCAGGTATCAGTGCCTGAACTCCCTGGTGTGTCATTTCAGGTTACAGGGATGCAGCAAGCCAGCGCTTTGGAAAGCCCCCTTCCAGCTCCCAGCAGGTCAGAGTGTGGCACCTCACGGTCACAATTCTCACCATGCCAGGTTGTACAACAAATTCAGTTTACCCTCAGTGAGGTAGATGATCACATTTGCCGTAATAAAGGTTATTCCCACATGCAAAGTGAGGAAAAATAGACGACAGCATGGTTCTTAATCAAAACAATACAGTTGTTCTGCATTTCTCACGCTCAAGCACTGTTAGAGGCACTGCCATCTCCCAGAATAAACCCAAGCTGGGATAGCTTAATAGCAGATCAGTTATAGGTAGGAAAGCACTAGCATTTACCCCAGTTTCACCTTGCAGGCAGGGCTCAGCCTGTTTAAAGGCTGCTTGGGCATGTTGCACACAAAAATATTGGCTAACACCTAACATCTTAAATTTACTGCTTGAGAAACACAGAACTCCTAAGGGTACAGGCACTTGCGGGTGTGTAGGATTAAGCCCAAAGGTCATCCTGCTATTTCATACTTGTTCCCTTTTCTGACTTTCACTGGTGCTATGCTCTGTAGTAATGTAGGGCAAGCCCCAACTAAGAGCTGACATTGTACCTTTCAGTAATACTTTAAAGATATACATCAGCGAAAAAATATTTCAACAGGCTTTAAGAAATATACTAATAAATCCTTCATCAACTTGGTAATCAGTTATCAGAAGATGGATTTTAGTTAGCAGAGGAAGATTTCTCTGAATAAATGAAAGAAAAACATTTATTTAAATGGAAGGATCTCAGTAGCTTGCCTGCTTTTGTAAAAGACATTCCTTAACTCTGTTGGTGCAGCAATCTGCTCTCCTATGTTCCTCGCGTGTTGACTGAGCAGTGACGATACGATACACTTTTAATTCAACTATAACCCTGAATCTTGAAGAGTTGCCTCCTCCTGAAACATCTCCCAGTCTTGCACCAACTGCAGAAAGCCCCTGGGAACATGTTGCAGGAACGGAGGCACTCTCTGCTGCTTTCTAGTGAAGTCGTATTTCCCACTAAGTCCCTCCAAGCATGAAGTCCCTCCATTAATGTATTGGCTCATCCCAAACCATTATATGATATTGTTCATTATAAACCAAACCATGTTTAAATAAACAGGATTTGAAGAAACCCCCTGTATCTTCAGGAACAGGATAAGTGGGAAAGGTCTTCGCAGCCATGCAACCATTGGACTGGTCGTGCCTTCACTACCCTGGGACGTTGCCTTTGATTCCGCAGGCTGGGACTGCAGGGAGCAATGGGCAGAAGTCTCCGCTGTCTGTGCTAAGCTGCTGGTTCAGCCCAGCAGCCGCCTGCCGGCCCTGCCTCGGTCCAGGGGCGGTCATGGGAAAGGGGAGAGCACTGGGGATACTGGAATGGTTGTGTGGGTGCTGGAGGAGAGGAGAAGGGGCTGGAGGGAGAAGAGAGGAGGCTGCCCAGCGCAACAGGGAGGTTGCTCCAGAGCAAGCAAAGGAGCAGCAGCTCACAAGGGAAACTGCCTTGGCTTATCTTCCAGCCCACAGCATCTGTCCCTCATTGGCTCCCTATTTTATAGTCTGAGAATATCAAGCACAAAACAAATTTTCCCATACTTTTAGGTTTTCTGTCTGTGAATATCCGGCACAGAAAACATTCATCAGAGGCCAGAAATTCCCCCCCACCGGGAAGGACTGCTCAACAGAATACAAGTCAGCTACTGTCTTCTTCCTGCCAGGGAAGGGAAAAAAAAGGCAAGTAAATATGCTCCCCACCCTTAATCACTTTCAACAGCCCCATTTCAAATGCCTTATTTTGGTTTGAAATTTGTCTCCTACACTGTTTAAAAAGTTTCTGGCCCGCAGCAGCAGTTTTTGTGTGTGCTTTTCATGGCACCACAACACATGAACTGGACTCAAAACTGTGAGCTTAGCTGAACTGTGTGGCGTGGGCAGGGCAAAACGCCTTTGGATTCCTTCAGTCCATCAAAATCACAGCATGCCTAACAAATTAACCAGCGATAGAGAGACCTTTTCGTATTAATTCGGCTGTTCATTTTGGAAATGTCAGAGCATACTCACTCGTGAAGAAACACCCCACCCTGTTCTGCCAGTTGACAGGAGCGCCTATGAGCTCCCCATCCCTTTCCCTGGAAAAAAAAATCATCACTGGATTTGGCACAAACCACCCTCCACAGCTGTCTAAAGCCTCCTAGCCAGCCAGCTCTTCCCAAGGCACCGTCCCCGGGAGCCCACGAGCCAGCAAGCAGGGCAGCAGACCACAGATCCTGCAGAGCAGAAGGATGCTCACAGCCACCGCACAAGGCAGCCTGAGCAGAGCAGAGCCAAGGCTGGAAGGGACCTCAGGCGGTCTAGAACAACCTCCTGGGCAGAGATAGGCCAAACAGGCTGGCAGTCAGGCAACTGGTTTGAAATTTAAGATACATTTTAGCCCTAGACTTTATTGAGGAGGCAGGTATGGAGCTCACGTAGTTTGCAGAGGGAGTGAAGGGATGCTGAGACCGGAGTGACACTCAAGTGACGCTGCTGGAAGCTGATGGACAACTGAAACCCCTTTAGGTGGCCCTGACCCCTACTCAGAAGCGTATTTTTAACAGCATGCTGGTTCCGCTTCCTTTGCTTGCTTTTCACATTTATAAGCTTGCAAGGGTAACAGCTTCGGCAGCATCAAATAAAGGCATTTTGTGTGAACAAGTTGAAAAAGTGACGAATGGCAGAGTGCTCTGTACTCCTGGAGATCAGCACGCAGAGCAGTCCTCTGCTACCGAAATAAAGAGGGTTCAACGTCTGTAGGCAGAGAACAACCTGTGCTCAGAAGTAATCACAGGAAAATTCAAGTTGCAATATTGCCAAACAGATGCGGTGCATCAGAAACTTAAGAATATCTCAATTTTTTTAACCAATTTTGATGTTAGAGAGTCATCTGTCAATTTACACAAGTTTGTTGCACCTTTTAAAAAGTCAACAATAAATTTAGGTTTAAAAAAATTCCTATTTGGAGAAACTAAATTTAACCTTCCAAGTATAAGGCTTTCTTGGTTTGTGTAAAAGTCCAAGTGAGAAAAAACAGATGGGGAGAGGTTTCTTTCTCCACCTGTACCTGTAGGAACAGAAGTGATAAGATCTGCCGTGTTCTCTAGACGCCTTCTAAGCACATTATGGCAACTCTGAGTTTGCCTTTAGCTGAAACAATTTCATGATGTTTTTTGATACCTGAAAGGCCAAATAAAATGTAACCAAATGAAATAAAATCCCAATTCTGGGGCACATGAACCCTGGAAGAATCAAGTACTTTTTCCAAAATACAACAAGGCTTGTCATTTCAATTTCTGCAAGCAGAACTCTTAAAATTGCAATGAAAGAACTTCAAACAGAATTTTAATGCAAGTTATCAAAAAGAGCGCGCATCAAACAGAGCCTGTGTGGTAAGACTGTAAGCCACTAGCAATGGTTAAAAATGAGCAAAGGGAGTTTTGAACTTCCCAAACACAGAAATGAGGCTCGATGCCATATACAGGTAATACTACAATAAGAGATAAACAGGCAAGCGTGGGGCTGCTCACAGAAGAGCAAGAACACCGAGTTAGAAATGATGCTCGCTTCATTGGGGTGGTCCAAGAGTAATAATTCTATCTACTATGTCTCTTCTTTTGCAATCCTTACTTTGCAGAGACAGGAGGGAGGAAACTGACAATTCCCCTGCCATTTCATCAGAAACAATACAATTGTTTAACTGATATTCCTGGGAAACAGAAGTTTATGTTTCTCAAGCCAAAAATCACAAAATTATCACTTGTTGGCAGAAGAATCTCTATTTCATCATTTTATAAATGTCTCGTTGGACAAAGAACAGAACGAACTTACCATTTCAGTACACAGTGGAATGTGCAAGCTAGACACATCACCCGCTGATTAGTGGAGAATAGCTTTAACATAAATATTGTGGCTGAATTCAACACTACTTACCCATTTCTAAATTATACCACTGGAAGTTTTCAGAGATAATCCTCTTTTCTCTTGCTTGAGATTCTTAGGTGCTAGAGAATACATGGAGTGTGGGATGGTTTGTCTTATCAAATATTTTTCAGAAGTTCATGCACTTGGAAGCTTATGCTAGGAATCATAGTGCTTGCTGTTGCTTTACTTTTTCTTCTGATTATAGGAGAACAGGAGATTCTGGAGATCAAAAGCAAGCAGCTGAAATAAACAATGTCTCATCAGCTCATGAATTCATACTACCTGGAATGTCATATTTTATTAACATAAATTAACATTTACACTTAAGATGTCAGTATTTCTCACTCAAGCTGCAAAAGGATTTCAAAAAAAAACCACTAAAGCAGAAAAATATCTGTAAATGCATTAGGGGAAAAGGTCACAAACCTCTTTGAAATGCTGACGAGCAGGAAAGGTAATGTAGGTCTAAGTTTTATGGGAGATAAAAACAATAGGATGCGATTTAATGAGACAACTTACCCTGGCACTGGGGGCCATCTCTTGTGAAAGGATGAGAGAGTAAGGGAGAAGGTGGTCCTCTGGAAGGTTCGCACCTCAAACTCACTGCAGCAGTGAGCCCCAAGCGTCCGACAACCACCTTCAATACTTTCTAACAGACGGAATGCAATGCCGCGTACCAGTGGGACGGAGAGATACCAAGATGAAGACGCAAAACTGGTGCCATCCTGCAGTCCCCAGGCTGATACCAGCTGTCAGAGTTGTGTGCTATGGTGGTGGCAACTCTTATTATGAGCATTCTTATATATGAACTTAGATTTTCTTCCTCCTATGGCTCTAGTAGTAGAGGCGATTCTTTATCACAGACCTTGCAACAGAAGCAGGTACATAAACAGATGCCCTATGAGATCAGCTAACACAGAACACATGGTTTTCTCTCCTTTCTCCAAGTTGTGATTATTGCTCTAGAGATCAGACACACACACTGTATTTATCTGTATGTATATGCAAAAAGTTATATGAATTCTGCTAATGAAATAATTATAAAAAAGCCACAATTATAATACTCCAAAGATAGACGTTTATTGAGTCGCTGAAAAATACAAGTATTCCAGTAAGTTTGTCACATTTATGTTAGCTAAAAAAAAAGCAACAAACTACAGAAATTCCACATAGTCTAGTTGTTCCACTTCCCCACTATAATGAAAACTATGTTAAGATGATACAAAGTCAAACCTTTAACAATCACCCGTGAATTTCAGAAAAGTTATGTTCTAATTCTTCTTATATTGCCCTTACTAATAGCTATGAGCTATTGTGCTGAGTTGTGCATTGTTCAGTTCTGAAGGCAATGTGTTATAGCTGTGAAAACTAGATATTTGTATTATAATCTACTCTTTGGCTATATAATCAGAGTATTATTAGCATGAGATTTCCATTATTAATGAGGCCTAACTAATTAAAACCACAAATATTTACATACACATTTTGCAAATAGGTTTAATCTGCTAAAGTTATTGCAGCATTAAATTTCAAACTTAAAAAAAAAAAACAAAACGCAAAAATCTTGGAATGGTTCTCACAGCCATTTGAGTGACATTTGTAGCCACCCAGTAACTGATCATGTTTGAACACAGAATCAGAAACAGGAGAATTCTGTGAAACTATGAATGTGGGGTTGAAATTTTTCCTTTTTTTTTTTTTCTTTTTTTTAAACTCTCACGAAGTTTCCACAAACTAAGAGCATCAGCTAGCCTGATATAACTGTAGTTATATCCATCACTTGTGTAGACAAATCTTAATCATAGAGGAAAGTTAGAAGACTACAGTCATAACAATGAATTTTAACCAATGCAAACCAGCAGCTGACTGACGCCAGCAAGGTGTATGACCTGTAGGCAGGACACCGAAGAAACTGTAAAAGCAGACACAGCCTGAGAACGTACATCGCAGGTATCTGACAGGTAATAGAGGGAGATGCAGATTTCAAGCCTGACTAGAAACCAAAGTAAGTTCTATTTTGCAGTAGTTCACCATTTTTGATTTAGGAAATAAAAGCTGACTAAGCTCAGCGTGACATGTGAAAAGGCTGCTGCAGTCAGCAAGGCCTATACGGCCCTCAGAACCACTCCTGGAGAATCGCGGCAACGAAGATCTATAGAATGCCTCCAGTGCTATTAGTTCTCAAATGCTGCTGGAATAAATGCAGCCTGCCAGCAACGGACGTGTTTACCAAGGCAGGTGTTGTAAGATATCTGCATCTTGTATAGCTGGAGCCTGCCATTTAACATCTTTCAACATCTCATGACTCAATGAAAAAAAATACATGTCTGAGTCATATTATCCACAGCTGACAATCTAAATATAAAGGAACATACTTATTTGTGGCACCCTGATGAAATGTACCAAACGAATAATAATAAAAAAAACCCCAAAAAACCCCAGAAAAACCCCTATACTGCAAAGCTTCAAGAATTTTACATTTCTCTCAAGACATCTCATGTGGAAATCACAGATTTTTTTTTTTGCTTACAACACTTATTCAACAGTGACCTTCCTCGGGAAGACAACCGAGGACAGACAGGAATCTCATGGTTCATGGAGTCCATCTTGAAACAGAGGCCTCTGCACATGGCGTCATGCCCCATGTAGACCCAAATGCCTTTTTGTACGTGGAAAGTTTTCTTTATAGCTGGAAACTGAACAACAGACACATAGAACATTTCAGCCACAAACCCCTCACCGATAACTGCAAAAAAAGTTCCAACGGTTCAGATGCCTTTGTCAAGGGATGGTGTTTGCTTTCTTTGTAACGCTGTTCCTCAATTTCTGCTTTATAGTCCCAAATTGTGCTTCACCAGGAAACAACGAACAGCTGCGTGCGTGCAGGTGCAGAATGAAAAGTCTCACAAGGAAAAACGTGTCTCCAAAGAAAATATTTACTTTCAGTATTCAGGTCTAATAATAAAATTGTTCAGATCTTTAAATAAACAGAAAGAAATAAAGGTAAACCAAATTTAATGATATAGAATTTTATTTTAACTACATTTGAATAACCTAACTAAAGCTCCAAAAAGCGGCAGTTCTGTTTCCCTAATGCTGGATCTAGCAATTAATCACTGCAAACCACACAAAAGGTGATCAGTGCTATTGCCGGGGAATGGACGGGAAGCAGATCACCTCTGTCAGTAGGAGTTTTGGTACTGGATTAGGCTTATTATCAGTAAGATTTTAAAAAAAAAAAAAAAAAAAAAAAAAAAAGTTGTTCCAAATATATATGCTATAAGACATTGGGCGGTTTTCACACTGTGTAAGATGGGAAAGTGTGTACATGTATAAAGACCCTGCTACAAGTGAAGGCATCTTCATCTTCACGTATTCTCACCACTGGTGTCCCTGTTGGTCAAAACCAGTCTTAACATACTTCATATGTAAAAGTGTCCTATAGTTGCCCGGAGTAAGAGTTAACATTTCTTTTGTTTGTCATTATAAAAGAACATATTTCCTGATATGTAACGAGGCAGATCACTTATCTATCAAAATGGCAACATACACATTTGAAAGAACATACAACAAATTCTCATTATTTCCTAAGAATATATAAAAACTGACGTGAAATCAAATTGAATAACTTGACTATATGAAAGTTATGAAACAGCTTGTATTTTATACACAGAGTATGTACACTTGTTTTGGAAACGTCGGTTTTATCCATGCAAATTTAATACAAAAACTATTTACAAAAAACCAACAGTAGGAACGTTTTTCAAAAGAAACATATGTTGGAAGCACCAGCAATAATGGAAGTCCTCAAAAAAGACTTAATACACTATTGTACAAGTTGACAATCTTCAGAAGTGTGGAAGATGGACTTTACAAGAACATGAAATGCAAAATGAATTAAAATGCACTATCAAAGATGCTGGAAGTATATACACAATTTAAGCATCTATTTGCAAGCAGTCACTCTCCAATGGTGCCTCAGAACTAATCCTGTCACGTCCTGCACACATTTACATATTGATCGTCTGGTTACATTGCGTTTTCTGAGTTTTATAATCACGAGTTACAAAACCAAATAACTGTGTATCAACTGAATGATAATCATAAAGCAATCACATTTTCCTTTTTTGCTATTTTATAATGTGTAGAACAAATTATTCCCAATGTGATCCACCAAACCACCCTTTTGCAGTGCCTGCGTATGCTCCTCACAGGCATCAGAGCCTTGCATTACCTGTCGGTGCAACAGACGTGAGCAGTTGCAGCCAAGAATTCCCCGAGTTACAGCAATGTTTGATGTAACACACCGATTCAGTAAACATGACTGTATTCACATCTGCATGTGAAGAGCACAATCTTGCACATGCTCCAGAAAGCGTATTAATACTGAACAACGGGAATTCCCATGCCAGGAATGGTATGACCAAATCCTAAACAAATACAGCAATTCTGGAAAGATTTCACTGGTTAACTCATATTTAAAAACGAAACAAAACAAAGTATCCTTGTGATTATTTCCAAATATTCTCTATTTAACAATCTGTCTTCATAAAACTATTGTGAAAAAAAGGTTGCTTGTCTTACTTCACACAATTTTGAAAGAAGTGAGGAAATCCTTATTAGCACCAAGAATTCATTTTAAATGACTGACTTCATGTTGTAGCTCAGTTACGAAAATATCGATGGAAATTCTGGTTTCACTGAAGTGATAGAATCACAATTGTTTAGATTGGAAAAGACCTTTAAGATCATTGAATCCAACTGTAAACCTAACACTGCCAAAATGGAAAGTATCCCAAAACAATTAAATTTGCTGTCAAGTTTGAGCTATTCCTCTCCTTTAATATTTGCTAACATACTAAACCAGTCCTGGAAAGACTTTTTGGTTTTGTTTGTTTTAAGATTAAGATTCTAAAGTGTGTATGGAAAAACCCACATTAAAAATTCTTTGAAAATGTAGTTGGCTATAAAACATTTGAACTAAAAATAACTAATTACATCATTTTTACAGGAACTTGTATTCCTTCTGTAGAAATTAATTAGGTAACTAATAGTAATTTTGCCTCCCTTGTTAAAAAATAGAAAAAAAAGGTCAAAAACAATGAGAGAACGAATACTGCATATAACCACAATTTTAAGGTAATATATTGTCAGAATTGTACTATGTTAAATACTTAAAGACAAATAAAGCAAAGCAGCATTTTATTATGTAAGAACTGCTCCTGTGGAGTAGCAAGTATAAACTAAAAATTCAGTTAATCACATGTTCTCTATTTTAACAGTCAAGATCAGCAGAAATTTTCTTCACAAGAATAATTTTTTATGTTCATATTTATTTTACCAAAAAGATCTATGCCATAAAATTCCAGATTAAAAAGTACAGTTTGCCTTTCCTTCCATTTTGTAAAGGAATTACATGTATCCCACAGTGTGCTGCATAGGGAACAAGAAACAGTATTACTGCTTTGATTCACTCACACGAAAGGCCAAGTGTCCTTTAACTAACCTGTTTCCTCACTAATTTTCCATCAGGGAAGTTCTGCTGTTCCTAGAGGAAGCTTCCTCTGTCTCACTACACCATTCTTTGCCAGGGGAAGTTAAACATGGGTAAACACCTACTTATCTATTACTCTCAAGTAAAGTTATCGCTTTCCTTAGTGTTTTTATTCAGCTTGCAAACATCTATTTAAAAGAATGCTGCAGCCTATGCGGGAGGAGGCACAGCAGCAGGAAGCAAGGAGCTGTTTCCCTCCGAAGCTGCAGCACACAGGCCAGTCTCGTCGTTACAAAGCCTGAGGGTAGTGCAAAGGGCTCCAGCTCGGTACCCTACCCAGGCCGTGGAACGGGCAACATTCTCTGCACAATCAACAATGCTTTCTGCGGTACGGGGATAGAGCTATCCAAAATACACAAAGACGCCAAATTTCTTTTTATTGGAACCTCTATGGAAAGCTCCATGCACTTCAGGATCTGCCTCCCTCAGCATGATGTAGCTACAGAACATCTATTTCTTTCTCTACTAAATCTAAAGGCTTTTCATCGTGACGTGATTCAACACGAAATCAACTCAGAGCACCCTCTCCTTGGACAACTATGCCTTTCCCACCTCTGGTCTTAATGACTTATTTTTTTAAATTCCAAAGAGTCACCTGTGAACAGGAAACATTTCACCAGCTTGTGTGTGTTGGGGTGGTGTTTTGTTTATTTGCTTTTGTTTTTCAAGTAGAGGTGACTGTTTAAGATCACGTACCTCTTGAAAGAAACATGTACATTAGCCTGACTTAGTAAGGAAAAAAAAAGAAATTTGATTTACCAATACAGAATCATCTCCTATCTGCATAAAGTGCTAAAAACTCCCACAAGTAGCTTTCAATTGAAATCAGTTAAATTATTAACATGCTTTATCTCCGCATCGCTATACAGACCGTCTCTGAGACAAAGAGGCAGACTGCAGCTGTACGAGATACAACAGCTACCTTTCACGGACGCAGTTAAGAAATCAGCAGAAGGAAGAAGTGCCAGACCTTTGTCCTTCTCTTCAATACTGAGAAGACACATAGAAATTCAGTTTTAGTGAAAACATATGCCTCATCATTTTTTGTTTGTATTCCGCTACAGATTTATGTCAGAATCTAAGACGACTGCCACTAAATGATATTTGAAATAGTTTTTAGTGCAGTAAATAACGGATGGTAGTCCTCACCTGCAATTTTATGGAGGTGACATACCTTCCCATAGTATGAAAGCTCTGCTTCGAAGTAATTTTTCCTACCGCATATGACTTATCAGAAAATTTGTATTAAATAAAGGAAGCTGCAAAATAGTACACTGATTCATTTGACTTACCAGAAATCACTATTTTTAGTCAAGAATTTGACACTAAGACTTTGCTAGGGTCAAACAAGTTTAAGTCATGTTTGCTATGGCCTCCAGCTCAGGTGTTCCATAAATCAAGAAGGTAAAATCTTTAGTGAAGTCAAGAGCAAAACCTGCATTGACTTACTGACTGCAGTGAAGCTAGCGTTTTATCCAGAAATTCTTATGATTCATGTCACATTCACTTATTGTTTCAAATGTATTCCGCCATATTTTGTGGTAATTTTATGGTAGTTCTTGGTTATATTTTGGAAGGCCTCCAGATACACGGGTATCAATGGTTTTCTGCATCCCCAGCAACGCCACAGCTGAATTAGTAGCATTATATAATAGATGTGAAGCATTTCTGGAGATACCGTGTGGGAAATCACCACACTTTACAACAATTATTTTAATGCCACTGCTTTAAGTTTTCACAATATCTGGGACATTATTGCTTAAATAAAAGATCATTCATGTGTGACAAACTGCATCCAATGACATAAAAAAACCAGAAAAAAATACCCAAGGCCAGAAGCCCTGTCAGTATGTTGATTCACTCTAATTTACAGCACGTACCACATTATTGCAGTAACTTTGTATAGCATCCAAATCAACAAAGCACCCTAGTTAACTCTTAATTAGGAAAACTTAATGCAGTTTTCTAAAGCTTTTAATGCTGACTTTTCTTCACATCCAAAGTAAAAACTGAGCAACTACAATAGGAATTGGGCAAGCCTCTGTTTTTAACCATCCTACCAGCTGTACCAAGTAATGGCATTGCATCCTAAACAAACAAGGAAAATGGTGTATCAAACATACTAAGTGTTGGGAGCAGGGATTCTGCAATCGCAGTCATTCACCAATGCCACTGGAGCAATTTCTTAAAAAAAGTAAAGATGAAGAAGGAAAGTGGCATACAGTAATGAACAACGTGAAGTCACTAGATCTGTGAACAAATGAAAATAAATCAGAGGCCGGGAATCAAAAGGAGAGGGAGAAAGGGCATAGTGGGCAAATTCTTGTGCAAGGCAGACAGCAACAATTTCCATGAGCTGCTTTAAAATTAAAATGTAAAACTTTTTTAGCATCTTTTTTGCAGTTACTCCTAAAATATCATGATGGGAACAGCCAATTTTAGCAAGGCTTTATATTATTAGTATTTCTAAAAGCAGCTAAAGAAAGATGGGAAAAGATTCATCCAGGTACAGTGGACGTTTTCTCAGATTGCTCCTCAGGATACGTGAAGGACTTAATTTTTGCAATGCTAAAAAACAGGCCCTGGAAGAATCATGATTATCCTTCCCCATAAGCATGAAGTCGGCCATAATAATTTTCAAGGAATGGCAAAGCAAGGGCAAAGCAAGACTGTTTCTAGCAAGTTTGTGGTAAAGAACTTGAGAGTAGTAATAAAATTATATCACTTACATGGTGATCTAACTTTATAAATTTAGTTCTAGTAGGAAAAAAGTTACGTTAATATCAGAAAGCATATTTAAATATAACAGTGAAATAGTAGTGTAAATCAGTTTAACCCAGATAACTGAAAGTGACAATTTACAGTTAGTAGTTCTATGGCTGACATACTCAAATAGAACTTTATTGTTGTTGTCAATCCTATAGCAAGGAATTGAAAGACAATGACTTACTCTTTTTGAATGGTTGTGTTCTTCAAATATAGCAGACAACAAGGCTTTTGCTTAATGAATTATATTAGTTTTTCATTTTAGTCTTAGCATGACTTTTCAGATACTGCCTTTAATGAAAAATTAAGCTTGAGGGGGTTAAAATGAGTATTATGTGAATGATTTAAAAACCAATTAGAGGGATTTGAAATACCCTACTTCTGAGGTCAAAGCAACACATTTCCCTTAAACATGTATTTATGTAACCTAAGATTTATATCTAGGACTTTGCAAATTAAGTTATACACCAGCCTCTCCATGAGCTGTTTTAAGAAAACACTGTGTAAACAATAGTGGTTTCTAGCTATTACACATGAATCAGCTTGTTTTGATGGATTTAAAAATACAGTATCCTTTAAAAAAAAATCTTGTAATCAGAAAAAGGTTATTTTTCTTCTCAGCTATTGATTTGAAGGACTATTGTAAATGAAGTAAGGAGTAAACAATACCCCTCCCTTGTTCTCTTATGACTTGTATTACATGGGGTCTGGAAAGAACAGAATCAAATTTTATTAGATGCTTGGCAAACATATCCCTCAGTCAGAATTAACTTAGCCTGAACTAGAAAATCTGTGACAATCAGAACCTTTTTTTTTTTAGTTGAGCTACCTATTCATGAAGATTTATTACTAAAGTTATGAAATTATTTGCAACTTGTTTGGAGAAGAACTCAACTGTGTATGGTTTCAGAACATTCTCAAAACACCGAGAATTTGTGCAGAAGCAAATACATAAACTCAGAAGTTTCAAAAAACCACCACAGCGGAAATCTTTCTTTTTGACATTTATCCAGAGAAGTCTGATGTCTCAGCACAGTGACATTTGTACAAACTGATTTGTGTGCTATGCCACACTTGTGTAAATTACACAATAAATCCCATAAACACTAAAAAGATAAACACTGTTATTTCTCAACTAAATTATGGATATACCTATTGTAAAAATGTAATGCAAGTTCAGAAGTAATATTACACAAAATCCTGAAAGTCACAGCGTAAACCTGAGATTTTGGCAGTTTTATCAAAATGTCCTAAATTAACTCTGTATGCATCACTAGTCCTCATATCTTACTCACCATGTATATTTGTTTGTCCCCAACAAAGAAAAGTAGACAATGTTTTTGTCCAACAATACGATAAACCAAAAGTGATTAGGTATTATCAAATTAAATATCATAAATAAAAAGTATTTACAGTATTTTCTAATCATTAGACAACAAAATAACCAATTAAATTGTGCAAACTTAAAACACCCAACATCAAAAATGTGAAGTATTACTTAGATCTTCACAGACCAATTTTACAAAAAACTATTAAAATATTTTAAAATTTCCATTTTATCTATTTTAAACAAAGAAATTTCAAAAATGTTTAAGACTATTAAGAGTTATCAATTACACAGGCACTTCACATGTAAACAACCTACAGTACAACTGAAAAAAATATTTGGCACCAACCTAGAAGACTGGGGGGGGTGGGGGGTGGGGTGTGAAATCAATAAAGTGTTTCCTTTTCCCATCATATACTGTTTTGTGTAATTACCATACACTCAGACTAAATACTGGCGATGTTAGAAGTGTGTAAATTACAATTAGGAGTGCAAAAAATAAAGAATGCAAATATTAAGCTTTCTGAGAGAACGAAAGTGGATTATGAGTGATCAGTCGCTCTCATTTTTATCATCATACCACCATTATATTTTTGTCTTACCTTTAAATCAAATGATTGACTTGGAAGATTAGAGCAGGGGGTGGAGGGTGGGGGGTGGTGTGCTTTGTACTTCTAAAATAGTTCGAACAACATTTTCAATGTAAGAAAAGAAATCCAGCATTTAACTCTAACACTATGAGATGTTAAATGTCAGCTTTTAAATTAACCAGAAAGAGAACCTGATGCTACCACAATCTCTTTGTGCATCCAATTACAAAAGGAAAAAGAAAAAAAAAAAGAAAAAAAAAAAAGGAATAATTACGTTCTTTAAACTGTCAGCTGACTTCAAGGTTTTCATGTACAACTCCAAAGTAAGGCTCTCTACAGCATCTGGACAGGTAATAGTTTTTGATGGCTTGGATGTTCCCATGTAGGAAGCTGAACTGCCTGAGAGCAATCCAAATCAACTGATCAAATGGGAAGTTGTCTAGCTTCCAAGAAGTCATGTCACATGGAGGAAAGCTGAGACACTTTCAATGTTGGCAATTCAAGCAGAGCTTGAACTGTGAGGCCAACCTTCACCAGACCCCTTTCCTCCAGAATGTGATGAGGCAAGCAAAGTCTCTCCTGCAAAATAAAGCAGTACGTGTATTAAGCTTCATTCATTTTTCCCCCGTGGTGGGTAACAAAGGCATGCTCTCTGAAGTCATGTGTACATCACTACAAGATACTTACATAGAAAATGTCTGTGGTCTTAAATTTTGCATATGGCTCTCTACAGTGACAGAATGGTCAGAAACTAATTATATGTAAGATCTGTTTAAAGTGTTAAACTATGACAACATCAGAAGATACATAAAAGACTGCTAATTTCATAAAGCCAAAGACTGTTTCTTTTCATAAGCAGAGCAAGAAAAACAGGCTGAAGGGCACTGTTGGCTCAGCGGCCTACTCCCCCCCTTCCTTGTTTTGTAGGCTTATTCCCAATTTTTCCCTTGGGAAAGCTTGGAAATACTGATAGACCGGGTTTTCAGTAATGACCAGTTTCCCAAGAAAGTCACCTTTCAGTTTCAAAATTCGGCACAAGCTGGACAATTTTCCCAACTGCTAGCTGGTGTTACATGTAATTCAGGAAGCAAATCCTAGCATCTCTAACTTCTGAATGGCCTGTGGCTCTGGCTCCACACTAGATAGAAGCTGTGGCAGAGCAGTAACCCAGGCTTCTAAATCCATGAATTAATTTTCTTGTTCCACTAAACCAGGTCGAGAGAATTTTTTGTCTCTTGTAACATGCAGGACATTGTTTGATCTTTAGGTTTTTTGCCCTCACACAGGGAACCAAGAGGATGAACTTCGGCAACAGAAGCATGAATAATGGGCTGCAACTACAGCCAAGCTAAAAAAGATAGCTAATCAGTTAGGCTACATATTTCTGCAATTGCAGGATTTTTCCTAGGCAGACACTGAAATTCATGCCAAAGTGAGTTGCTAAACTCAAGACTTTTGAATATTACAACATCATCCTCTCGCATCGGTTCTTTTGTTTAGATGATAATTTATTTTACAAGGAGGTCAGTGTTATTTTTACTATAAGGAACTGAGTAGAAACCCATAAAATAACTTCCTAAAATTCCTGCCACAGGCCAGATATGGGACTTCTTTTCACATCTTCAGTTTCCCTGGTCAGTGTTATAATCACTATTGCTCCCTGAATTAAGCCCCCCCATTAAATCCAACTTCAGTATTTGCTGACATTTTCTGTCACTATTAATAACAAGTCAATAAAGCAATTGGTATACCTGTGGAACGCCCAATTTTTTACAAGCATCAAGAAAGTTTTCAACATTTCTTCGGCACTTTGCCATACTGAGTTTAGGCTGTAAAGACAGGATGTTAGATTTTCATCATACATTCGCGAAGGACTGTATATTTCTGAAGCAAATTCAGTAACAGTTGCTAAAACACAAAACAAATTCTATGAAGACTCAGTATATTAAAACAGTTCTTAAACTAAACTAAACTCTGAGCCTTGTTCAATGCAGAGAAATTGAAGTGAGGAATGTAGTCAATTAATATAGTAAATATGATTCATGATGTTTTACTATTGAACTTCAAAAGTTTGTTTACATGCAAGATGCAATAGAAGTGAGATAAATAACTTACCACTGCTGGCGATGGTACGTGAATGCTGGCAACAGAGCGTGGCCTTATGTGATTGGCTAAATGGCAAAGAACTACTCCATCCATCAATGCTGCTCCAATGTCGTCTGGCAAAATTACTTTTAACCTTGATTCAAGATTCTATTAAAAGTTCATAAGTTACTTTAAACATTAGCTAATTTTTAATTTTAAAATCACAGTATTTTAAAGCATACATTTTAAAAGGCACATTTTAATACTAAAGTGAAGTAAATGCAGTCAACTTACATTTTACTGAGTACAAATATCCTTTTCTCTTTACCATTCTCTTTGCTTGGTTTGTGGGGGTTTTTGCGCGTTTTTTGTTTGGTTTATTTTCTTTTGAATGACACAACTAATACATCGAGAAAGACATTCAGCCAACAACTACCACGATACATAGCTTTCAAAGCCATACGATGAACTCAATACTTGTAATAGGAAAGCACAAAATTTAAGGACAGAAATGTTAGGCTGAATATCTCATTAGCTGTTAGTGTGCAGAATTTGTAGGTTGAAGTCATACACAGTTTTACTAGGAGAAGGAGGAAAAAAAAATGAGGGGAACACACAACCACTTTGGGCATGGCTATTTCACTTGTGCAGATGACAGTTAAATAGCTGAGGAAAGGGTGGCCAGGAAGTGCCCTCACTTGTGTTGCAAAATAAAGAAGGGAAACAAGGGATGTTTTTCCCACCCCAGCAACAAGCCTTCACTGCTCAGGAAGTGAACCAGACAAGAGAGAAACAGCTTTCATAGAATTCACATGCCAAATTTTCTGCCCTGGAAAGCAGAGCTCCTACGATTTACAGTTAGCTATAACTGTTAAGTATCTTGAGAACAGATCTCAAGAAAACTGGAAGTCTGAGATTTAGATCCCGTTCAGTATTGTATAACTTTTGGCAACTCTGTACACTCAAAAAGCATTTGGCTATTCAGAAGACTGACTATTTTTCCTCAAATCTCAGGTCAAATAGCAAACATAGACTTACTGGCTCCCTAGGAAAACCTAAAACCTCAGAAACCTAAAAAAAAAAAGATAATTCAGTTTTCATTTCACTTGATTTTTCAGCTAAAAAAACCCAGTTAGTTCCTGGTTGGTATTTTGGTTGGACCAAAAATAGTGTCAGTCTAGCCTGTTACATGAAATTCCTTAGGAAGAAATATCACAACTTGTAAAACTGTAATGATTTGCAGGCCTTTATAATAAAAGTTTAAATTGTGGTACAGAGGAAACTAAATGAACTGCACCCATATAGTAAGTAATGGTACATACATTGCGAAGCTGTCTTATTTGTTCCCTTTCTTCCCTTAAATGCTCCATTTTTCTCCTCATTGTAAATCCAGGATCCACCGCACCATAGTCCTGGCGAGATGCACGGCTGAAAGCTATTAAACATCAGTGAAGTTAGCTTTCAGAATTCAGTTTAAAAAAGTGAAAAGACTAAAAATCTACCACTACAGATAAAAATGGGGAAAAAAAGCTGCCGAACTTTTAAGAATAAATATATTTAGGTATCCTAATGTAAAAGTTGTTGTCTATGAAACTTGTCTTTCAAATAAAATACACAGATCATCTTACTTAAGTATAAATGGATAACTAGAAAATATGAAGAAAGAATTGACTTCAACATTCAGATATCGGTTTGAGATATACAACTATTCCATTTGGACTTTTCCAAGCATATCTTGCAATCCAGCTTTGATTAAGAGTAAAACACAATGAAAATTTGTTCAAGTATAAAGTCTTTATGAAGACTAAAAGAAGGGACATAAGTCCCTCATGTAACTTACAATGAAAGACTTAAAATATATACACACACACACACACATATGCACGTTAGGTGTGCATATGCAGACACACAGTGATTGCTTATGGAAGAACTGAAAAATATGAAATATCTCATCCAAAAGTTCAGAGTTGTTCTTTAAAAAGGACGTTTATTAAATAATTATATTCACTTTACTATTCTGCATGGTCAGAAAGCTTTCAAATGACAATTCTATTATTTTACAGAACACTTGCAAATAAACACTCTTCTACAGCAATACCACTATATTCTTAAGTATTCTGCCCTATGCTTTTGAGCAAAGAAATCAATACTTACACCTTTAGAACTTTCTATATTGTTTCTAATAGTTTGGATTTTAGCAAGAGCTCTAACAATCAAAAATAACAGAAATGTTATAAATAACTCCTGAAACCATTGCTCTGATTTTATATATTATGAGAGTATGTAGTTTGTATACAGAAAAATATAATTGCATGTTACTGACAGTATCTATGGAAGCATCTAAAACCACAAAGATTTTGGCTTGTAACTAAAAAACAAAATGCCATTCAGTTTCCTGGAACTGACTGAAAGGGGTGCTGCTGTTTTGCAGACTTGAGCTGGCAGTAGCTCCTAGGAAGCCTACTACGCCCTGAGAAAAAAGATGGGCTGAAAAGTCCTAACAAGCCTGCTTCCTCCTAGCAAATCTGCACCCAACTGCAGCCAAGGATGCAGGTAACTCAGAAGCCTCTAAATGTTCACAGCCAGACATGCCCTTGTACATGCAACTAACTTATCTCAGGCACAGAAGTTTCACGCAACTGCTTACGAAGTTACTTAAGGCCCCTGAAAAAGCCGCTTGCATGACCTCAGCCAGACATAGTCTACTACTGAGGGATCACAGGCTAGTATTAGGGAGGCCAAAGTTTTGCTTCCATAAACACTGAATGAAATTAAACTGAAGAGTTGATCATTTTTTCTTAATGAATTTGCATGAAGATTGTTCACTTAAAAACAGAGAAGAATGGTATGAACCGGAAAAAGCATTGCACGGTGGCTTTTCCAAACAATGTTTTACACTGTTAACATCAAATATTCACGCGACACTTGCAAACTAAAGAATATTGTAACTGGGGGAGGGGAAGAGTATTATTTCTATCTAGATTTCAGGGGACTGAAAGTCTGCTTGAGACAACACAACTTTCTTATGAAAGTCTGGCAGAATCCCTAGAAGAGTCAGGGTGCAACAAAGCACTAAGCCATAAAACTCCTGTCAAAGCTCTGCTCAAAGCATCCTTTCATAGGACAAATTACAAAAATCTACTTCTCTTGGAACCTTCCTGTCGCAGCCATCAGGTCTCAAGAGCAATTTCACGCTGCTTCCCTGTTCTTTGACAGTGACTAAATATGCACAAAATACATCAGTAAGGAAAAAATAAAAAATGAATTAACAAAAAAATAAAATCACTATGCAACTTGCAGAACTTTCAATTATTCATTTGCCAAAGCAGCTGTCTCTGTCTTTCCCAGTACTACACTTGTGCTAAGTACACTGAGTGGATTGCTGTACTGTGGTGTCTCTTCACATTCATTCCAATTCATGCATCTAGCCCTTACCATCTATTCCAGGCTGGAAAATAAACATCTGTTCTATCATGCTATGTTAGGGAACAGCAGCTTACCTGACCTTGGTTTGAGACCAAACGGACCATGAGTGTTACTATCTGTCCTTTCATAATCCTGTTAAAAGAGATAAAATCAATTGTCTTCCATTCATGAAAAGAATTAACTTTTGTTCCCATTAAGATAGTGTTTAAATTATTCTTGCCAAAGAAAATTGAGTCCTTCTGTTTAACGGTAACACAGTCTCTTGAAGTGGACAGTATAAAATAAATGGAATGAAAGTAACCTTACTACATGCAGATAAAATTATCTTACTGAAGAAGGAAAGCAGCACCAGGTTGACTAAAATCTACTCCAAACCATTTCAAATTACTGCAAACCATTCTGTGAACAGAGTTCTAAACCAGCTGTAAGCAAATGCAAATATCCTCCCAATGCTTAGCATCAAAGTATTTTTTAAGAAATCTTTACTTTCAGTTATGAAGACCTTGTCTTATTTTGCCATCTAAGAAGAGAGACGCACTCAGTAACTTGGTATGTACATTGAGATATCTCTATTTCAACTCATTTCACTGTATACGGGAGATGTTGTCATTCTGCTCCCTCAGGATCCTTGTTGACATGAGGTGCAAATGTTAATAATCTTTAGTATGCTTTATTCAGGGCTCGGTAGCGTAGTGCAGCCACAGTGAGACTACACGGACTACAAGCAACTAGTGAACGACGCTGCAAGGCTGCACCACAAAGGCGACAGCCAGAACTGTAAAGGATGAAACTCCCTAAGAAGTGTCATTACCTTTGGGTTTCCTATAATATGTAAGATAGTAAACTACAAGTTTTACTTGAAAACCTCTGGATGGCTAGTGCATAGGGGACAACTATGCACATAGGGGACAAATATGGCAAATTTGATTTTTGTTTTATTAGCTATTTTTATTAGGAAAGATAATGGAGACAAAGGAATGCACCTTCCTAGACACCAGTCAAAAATAAGAAATCTAGGAGAGATCATATAGCTGTAAAGGTAAGACAAGTTGTAATATCTGTCTCTAGTTTCAATCTACTTTTGAATTTTTATTATGATGAAATATTTCTAATTGCAGTTTCAAAGGAAACTAACAGCTTTATATCTGCATGGAACACCTGGCGACAAGTAATGTGCACAAAGAAATGTTTCTTGAATGAAAAACAAAACCACAAACTTGTACCTCAGATGACACGGGAGACTGTGGGGACACATTAGTATTATCACTGTCTTGCTAAAAAGAAATCAAAGAGATGAAATCATAAAAATGAAAATTATGATTTAACAAGAAACATGAAATTATGAAATACACAATACATGAGACGTGCAACATTTGTCAAGTACGTAACAAACTGGCAGCAACTAAATTTAAAAACATGTAAGTCAAGGAAACACCGTTCACTGTTTATGTTGAATATTACTTTTACATTACCTCTGCCTGACAGGTGAATTAACTTTCCTATTACCAAACCAAGTAAATGACTTACATTTCCCCACTACACAATCTTGATGAATTTTTTCAAATAAAGGAGTATAATACTTATTTCTGCTATGGCTTTGGAATGCAAGGTTTGCTTGCATGGATTCTAGCCAACTTCTTCTGATCTGTGGCAGTGGCTCACAGGTGTTTATAAGAGACAAATGAATAAAACGTTTTTTATAATATTTTACAGAATTACTATTGCTCACCTCATCATTTTCATTTCCACTTGAACTCTTTCTGGAAGACTTATACTGCAAAACACACACAATTATTACTTTAAAATGGAAGCATGGTTTTCATTTGAACTAAATGGCTTGATATCACTCAGATGTTACTTATTACTGGTGAGGCTGCTGAGAAAAAAAAACATGTTACAGAATCAAAGCAGAAACAAAACAGAAAAGGAACATGTAGTTCCTAGGCTAGTCAAGATCTTTGCTATGTTAACGACAGCATTTTAAAAATAAATACTTGTATCATGTGAACTCTGACTGCATAGGGCAGTTGAACCAAGTGAAAAAAATCTTAACTATTGCTACTCTGAAGTGTTATTTATTAGAAAAAATTATGCAACCTGTGCAAGTTACTTTTACAATGTTTTGTGTAACTAAGATTGCTTATATTTGAAGAGATTGGCTTGACGTAAAAAATTTTTTTTTTAAAAAAAAATCAACATTTCAACTTCAAAACCGGATCACATTTTTTAATCTACTGAAGACCAGTTCTTTTTCCTCAGTTCTGTCTGATTTGTTGCATACTGCCTTCATCACTGTCCCACTTCCTCATTATCCTGAAAGTGTAGGAAATAAATGAGGGATTGAAGGAAGAAATTTATAAAAGCAGTATTTAAGAAAATTAAGTGTATTTCACTGTCTGCAGAGTAAGTGTGCAAAAACAACCAGAAAAAACATGCAGCTAGAATTAAAGATCCATCACTACAAAAATCTGGTAAGTGTGTTGTGTGTAGATGGCCGGCCCACCCATCTTGTTTAACAGGCTAAATTAAAAGAGTAACTTTGGAACTGGAAGGACGTCTCTCCTTCAAAGACATGATTTTTAGGGGTATATATAGGTTTTATTTAGAAGAATTTCTTAAAAATGAAGAAAATCCTGACTTTCAACTATGTTCTTTAACATTAATAAACACGCAAACTTAACATAGTTCCATTATAATGAGCTGTATTTATTAGTTACACATAGAAGATGCTTCTTCAAAGTTATAACTGAGCATGGTTGGACTGTAAAACTGAACAGCGTTAGACAGCTGAATTTTCAACAGCTTTTGAATTTCATGCTGAACGGTGTTGACAACAATGAGGAACAAGATCTCTTGAAAACTAAAGTCTATGAAAAACATGGCCTATCCTGCCATTCATTTTCTGTGCAAATTAAACACATCTTTTGAAGGGTGACTGAATAAAGTGTCAGCTCTTGGTTTGTGGGATTCTTTTGTTGTTTTGGGTGGTTTGGGGTTTTTTTGTTTGTTTGCTTTGAGGAGTTATGGGGGGGTGGAGTTTGTTTTTTTGTTGTTGCTTTGGTTGCTGGGGTTTTTTATTTGGGGGGGTTGTTTCTTTGTTTCTGATTTTTTTTTTTTTTTTAAACAACACACAGAGTAGAGGCAGTTCTGGAGTCAGATAGAGACCTAAATCCATAACTATTCTTTGGTAAGTAAATTTTCCCTGTTCTAATGACGCCCATTTCAGTAATTTGGCATGCATTATTAAAAGATTAATGTTTGGCACTACAGATATGATTATTCAATGAGATTTTTTTTGCCAAGAAAACGTGGACACAATATGAATTGTATTTTTAGTGGTTTCTCAGAACAGCAGTGGTACCTTCCTCTTCCCCCCACCCCCACCCCAGTTTGCCATGTGTCCTGGTTCCAACTGGGACAGAGTTAATTTTCACAAGACGTTGGGCTGGGGATAGCTGACCCAAACAGGCCAAAGGGATATTCGATACCATATGATGTCATGCACAGTATATGATAGGGAAACTGTACTGTGAATCATGTACTTAGTCTATTATTGTTACTGGTTTTTTTTCCTGTTTTCTCTTGTTTGGCTGTCCTCTTAAACTGTTGTTATCCCACCCCCTGAGTTTTGACTTTCTTCTTCCTGATTCTCCTCCCCATCTCACTGCAGGGGTGGAGCGAGCAAGCGGCCACATGGTACTTGGCTGCCAACTGGGGCTAAACTATGACACTCCTTTTTGGCACCCAATGTGAAGCTCAAAGGGTCGAGATAAATAAAGATGTGACCAGACTGTGTTGAGACAAAAGTTTGTTGTAAGTGCTATATATTCCCTACAGCGCTGTTTATCACCTCGAGCAGAATGCTGAAGACTATCATTTTGCTGTAATAGCAACTTCTGATAATGTCACATCAACAGCCACAAACTTAAGCTGGTATCTGCATGGGGCATTGCTGTCATGACCGTACCTCGGGCTCCATCTCTCAGAAGTCATTGATAATCATATGCATTCTATGGGGAAGACTGGGAGATAAATACCCGCCATTCATCTCCCCTTTTTCCTTCAGGCTAGTTACAACAGTTTTTGAGAATTTGGAATATCCTGGGGATATTCAAGCCAGCATGCTCTTAGTGCTATGTCTCCTGAATATGTCCCAAGTCTTGCTGAAGGTTACAAAAATTTTCGGGAGGAATACTACTCACAGATCTGCCACGAGGCTGGATGGTCATGGGTGCCATGGCATGTGGGAGAATACTGTAGCCTGGGCTGCATCAAGAGCAGCGTGGCCAGCAGGTCGAGGGAGGGGATTCTGCCCCTCTGCTCTGCTGAGACCCCCCTGCAGTGCTGCCTCCTGCTCTGGGGCCTCAGCACAAGAAGGACATGGAGCTGTTGGAGCGGGGCCAGAGGAGGCTACAAGAATGATCCGAGGGCTGGAGCCCCTCTGCTGTGAGGACAGGCTGAGAGAGCTGGGCTTGTTCAGCCTGGAGCAGAGAAGGCTGCGGGGAGACCTGATTGCGGCCTGTCAGTGCTTAAAGGGGGCCGATAGGAAAGAGGGGGAGAATCTTTTCAGTAGGGACAGTGGTGATAGGACAAGGGGTGATGGTTTTAAACTGAAACAGGGTAGGTTTAGGCTGGATGTAAGGAGGAAATTCTTTACGATGAGGGTGGTGAAACACTGAAACAAGTTGCCCAGAGAGGTAGTGGAGGCCACATCTATGATTCTATGGGCAGGTATCTAGAGGATCTCTAGATGGTTTGGAATTTCACTCCCAAACAACTACAGGACCCCGTTAAAGTGATAGAATATTTGAGGGGAAAATACTGTGGCTATTCCAAAAAAGGCCAACTTGCAGCACTGTGCGGGGCCCTGGCCAGTATCTACCAAAGACTGCTCGATATTATGCAGCACCCTCAGAGGGAAGAGAGGGAAAACAGACCAACAAGCCCTGAAGCTACTCCAACCCTTGGGTCAAACACTGCAGTTACTTGAACCCAGGCTGTTGTGCACTGTGTCTACTCAAACCCCAGCAACAGGCATTACATCTGAACCAAAGAACCGACCCCTGCTGGTATCAGTCACCCCTATACAGAAGAAATACACAAAATTAATCAGATTGCTTTGCGAGGGATAGAAGTGAGCCAGGGTCATCATGAGAACAGGAGAAGAGGCAGAACCAGAGATAATCACCAAATCTTGTTCCCGAGTGAGCTGTGAGATATGCAAAAAGATTTCAGCCACCATCCAGGTGAGAAGAACCGACCCCTGCTGGTATCAGTCACCCCTATACAGAAGAAATACACAAAATTAATCAGATTGCTTTGCGAGGGATAGAAGTGAGCCAGGGTCATCATGAGAACAGGAGAAGAGGCAGAACCAGAGATAATCACCAAATCTTGTTCCCGAGTGAGCTGTGAGATATGCAAAAAGATTTCAGCCACCATCCAGGTGAGCACATTGTCACCTGGCTGCTCCACTGCTGGGATAACAGGGCCAGTAGATTGCGGTTAGAGGGTAGGGAAGCCAAGCAGCTGGGATCCCTGTCTAGGGAAGGGGGTATTGACAAGGTGATTGGAAAAATGCACAAGCCCACAGCCTCCGGAGGTGACTTCTGTCAGGAGTGAAGGAAAGGTATCCCTTCAAGGAAGATGTTAGATGTCACCCAGGCAGGCGAGTTCCAGTGATTCGAGGATAAGTCCTGATCTCCACCTGTATGGACTGGTATTTCAGCTATTAGGAGTAAGCATTCCTTTGCTCAAGAGAGAGGACATCGAGGGTACACACCACCAGGCACCCTGTGGTTTCACCTATGTGACCATGAAGAAGACATGAGGAAGTGGGATGGAAAACCTACCTCAACCCTAGAGGAATGGATATGTGAGCTGCAAGGAAAAATGATCACAAAAGGGGATTCTTCCAGGAAAAATGCTGCTCCAGTTTCCAGTCGGCAGTTCCCCAGACAGATTAGAAGGGTTGACCTTACTTCTGATCCTCTTGAAGGGACTTCTGGCTCGTATTTACAAGAATGGAGTAACAAATACTGTGACCAGGATTAGAAGGGCACCGTCTCTAGCCAGGGGGATGAGAAGGACAAATGGGTTTACTGGACTGTGTGGATTTGATGGCCTAGTATGCCAGACCCACGTAAATATAAGGCTCTAGTGAACACCAGTACACAATGTATCTTAATACCATCAAGCTGTAATGGGGCAGAACCTGCCTGTATTTCTGGAGTGACTGGGGATCCCAACAGTTAACTTTATTGGAGGCCAAAGTGAGTCTGACTGGAAATGAGTGGCAAAGGAATCCCATTTTGACTAGCCCAGAGGCTCCATGCACCCTTGCCATAGACTACCTCAGAAGATGTTATTTCAAGGTGGGTACCAGTGGGATTTTGTTATAGTGGCCTTGGAGATGGAGGAAATCAAACAACTGTTTAATTTAACCCCTTCTGCTATGGGGTTGCTGAAGGTCAAAGAACAACAGGCGTCAACTGCTACCACAACAGGGCACCTGTGGCAATATGGCACCAACCAGACTCTGATTCCCATCCATAAGCTGATTTGCCAACTGGAGAACTAGGGAGCGATCAGCAAGAATCATTCACCCTTTAATAGTTCCATACAGCCAGTGAGAAAATCTAACAGAGAATGTAGACTAACAGTGGACTACTGTGGCCATAATGAAGTTATGCCACCACCAAGTGCTGCCGTGCTGGGCACACCAGAGCAGAGTCAAAGGCAGCCAAGCAGTATTCCACAATTTATATTGCTAATGCGTTTTTCTCAATCCCTTTGGCAGCAGAGTGCAGGCCACGGTTTGCTTTCACTTGGAGGGGCGTCATGCACACCTGGAATCGACTGCCCCATGAGTGGAAACAGAGCCCCACCATCTGCCATGGCCTGATCTAGACCACACTAGAACAGGGTGAAACTTTGAAACACCTGCAATACATTGATGACATCATTGTGTAGGTGGGGCAACACAGCAGAAGTAGTTTTTGAGAAAGGGGAGAAAATAATCCAAATTCTCTGAAAGCTGGTTTAGCCATAAAACAAAGTCAAAGGACCTGCACAGGAGATCCAGTTCTCAGGAATAAAATGGCAAAATGGACATTGTCAGATCCCAATGGATGTGATCAACAAACTAGCAGCTATGTCCCCACCAAGTAACAAAAAAAAACCCCAAGCTTTCTTAAGCATTGTGGGTTTCTGAAGAATACATATTCCAAATTACAGTCTGATTGTAAGCCCTCTCTATAAAGCGACCTGGAAGAACAATTTTCAGTGGAGCCCTGAGCAACAACAAGCCTTTGAACAAATTAAACAGGAGATAGCTCATGCGCTTGGGCCAGTCCAGGAAGGGCAAGATGTAAAAAATGTGCTCTAGACCACAGCTGGGGAGAATGGCCCTACCTGGAGCCTCTGGCAAAAAGCACCAGGGTAGACTCAAGGTCGATCCCTGGGGTTTTGGAGCCAGGGATATAGGGGATCTGAGGCCCACTATACTCCAACTGAAAAAAAAGATACTGGCAGCATATGAAGGGGTTCCAGCTGCTTCAGAGGTGGCCGGTACTGAAGTACAGCTCCTCCTGGCCCCCCGACTGCCCGTGCTGGGCTGGATGTTCAAAGGGAGGGTCCCCTCTACACATCATGCAACTGATGCTACATGGAGTAAGTGGGTCACACTGATCACACAGCAGGCCCCAACAGGAAACCCCTGTCACTCAGGAATCTTCAAAGTGATCATGGACTGGCCAGGTGGCAAAGATTTCAGAATATTGCCAGAGAAGGGAGTGACGCATACTGAAGGGGCCACACCATATAACAAACTGCCAGAAGATGAGAAGCGATATGCCCCAATTGTTTCCGTCCTATTGTGGGAAAACATCAAAGGTGGAAAGCTGCCACGTGGAGTCCTACACAACAAGTCACGGAAATTGCTGAAGGATGAGGTGAATCAAATCAGTTTGCAGAGGTGAAAACAATCCAGTTGGCTTTAGAGATTGCTGAATGAGAAAAACGGCCAGCGTTCTGTCTCTGTACTGACTCATGGATAGCAGTGAATGCCCTGTGGGGGTGGTTGCAGCAATGTAAGCAGAGCAAGTAGCAGTGTAGAGGCAAATGCATCTGGGCTGCCAAATTATGGCGACATATTGCTGCCGGACTAGAGAAACGGGTTATAAAAGTGAGTCATGTAGATGCTCATGTACCAGGCCACTGAAGAACATCAAAACAACCATCAGGTGGATCAGGCTGCTAGGACTGAAGTGGCACAGGTGGATCAGGACCGGCAACATAAAAGCTAAGTCTGTATAGCTTTGTGGGCCCATGACACCTCAGGCTATCAGGGAAAAGATGAAACATATAGATTGGTCTGTGATGAAGGAGGGGATTTGATCATAGATACTATTGCACAGGTTTATCTATGAATGTGAAACATGCACTGCAATCAAGCAAGCCAAGTGGTCAAACCCTCTGTGGTATGGATGACAATGTCTGAAATACAAATATGGGGCGGCCTGGCAGATAGATTCTATCACACTCCCACAAACCTACCAAGGCAAGCTCTATGTGCTTACAATGATGGAAGCAACCAATGGATGGCTGGAAACATACCCTGTGCCCCATGCCACTGCCCAGAACACCACCCTGGGCCTTAAGAAACAAGTCTTACGGCAAAATGGCACCCCAGAAAGAATTGAGTCAGGCAACAGGATCCATTTCCGAAACCATCTCATAGACACCTGGGCCAAAAAGCATGGCACTGAATGGGCGTATCACATCTCCTGTCATGCACCAACTTCCAGGATGATCAAATGATACAACAAACTGCTAAAAACTAAGAGCAATGGGTGGTGGGACCTTCAAGCATTGAGATACACATTTAGCAAGAGCCACTTGGTTAGCTAACACTGGGCGATCTGCCAATCAAGCTGGCCCTGCCCAATCAAAACCCCCACATACTATAGAGGCGGATAAAGTCCCCATAGTATGCATGAAGAATATCTTGGGGAAGACAGTCTGGCTTAGTCCTGCCTCAGGCAAAGGCAAACCCATCTGTGGGATGGCTTTTGCTCAAGGATCTGGGCGTACGTGGTGGGTGATCTGGAAGGACAGGGCAGTCCGACGTGCACCTCAAGGGGGTTTGATTTAGAGTGAGAATAATCAGCGATTTGAATTGTATGATGTTAATTGCTAAATAGCCCTGCTACCATATGTCATTGCTACCACGGTAGCTATATGCCGTATCAATGGTACTACAGTAAGAATTACACAAATTAATGAAAAATGAACTTTGATAAAATTGAGTGAAGTGCAGCAGTAATGGAAGCAAAACTGGCTTTAGCACCCAGTAACTTCCTTGAGATTGACATCTTCAACCTGCAGACCATGGACAGCTGTGTAAGATACCCCAGCTGTGAACTCCAGATGCAACATGCAACAATCCAACACTGCACACCATCTTCCTGTTGTGTCCAATGTCACCTGCTGCACTGCACCGAAACCCAGCCTCATTTCACTGACCGAGCAAACTCCGTGTCGTCTCTCCTGCCGAGAGACTGTATCTGGAGCTCGCAGTTAGCGTACCAATCCAACACTACACACCGTCCTCCCACTGTATCCAATGTCATCCGACACACTGCACCAAAACCCATCCCTGTTCCACCAACTGAGCAAACTCCAAGTCATCTCTCCTGCCCTGAGAGACTGTTATGACAGACAGAGCACAAAGTCACGGACAAAATCAACTCGGACATTTTGGAGGAATGGCCCATAGATTAAGGGATTGATGTATGTGTGCATGTGTGTATATATATACATACACATACATACCCCCCATATGACTTTCATGCTTAGTATATAGAGGGGGGTGGAGCAAGCTGGGTATCGGGCTCCTGGTGGTGAGCAGTCTGTACTATGAATAACATGCTTAATATATTCCATTATTATTATTATTTCTCCTGTTTTTTCTTCCTTTGTTGTCCTGTTAAACTGTTGTTATGCCAACCCACAAGTTTTCTCCCCCCCACCCCCATCCTGTAACCAGAGTGATCAGTTTGTTCTAACTTTTTGTAACCAAGGTAATGGACAATGCTGCTGCCCTCCTTGTACAGCCTGATACAACCAGACAATAGGTCTACTGATTTAATCTACTGATTAATTAAGTCATTCTGGACAGGTGGAATAAATTACATGAGACTGGTAATACTGTGCGTGCCCGCAAGGACAACGAAGCACGACCAACAAAGATGACCAGATGACCCCTGGAGACCAGTGACTCAAGCCAATGGGCACTCGGGAGAAGGCAGGAAGCACGTGAGTTCCAAGAACTCCTTAGCCTAAGACTGCCTTTTCCAGGAAAATTCATGGATATGTATAATTATAGTAAATAAATACTGTGCTTGTCATCGCAACAGTATGCACGCTAGGTGAAGCGATCCCCCGCGCATCCAGTGCCGCACTAAAGAATGCGGCCTTTTAACACTGCACTGGTGTTACGAGGTTTATTCCCACTTTTCAGTGACAATCCCACTGGATGGATGGGGGGTGGGGGGTGAGGGGGAGGAGTGAGTGGCTGCACAGTACTTAGCCACCAGCTGGGGCTAAACCACACCACCACAGAAGACAGACTATGTTTCACTTGTTTATTGCATTGTTTTTGCAAGTGAAACTAAATCAGTGAGACAGTATTTTTTGTTACTGGTGCAGCCTGCTTAATTCACTTTTGAAACATCTCTACAGATGTATGTAATGTGATTTCATCTATTTGCTTCCATTACAGAGCTCAAAACTGAAATCTGTATCAGCATTTAAAGACATCTTTTAAAGTTATGAGGAATCACTAATGCAGGTCTTCTGTATTGATAACACAGCTGTTCAATGAATCAAGTGACTGAATTCTGTTTTACTTAGAAGTTTCTCCCATTCCCCCTCAAAGGCTGCTGGGCAAAATTAATTTAGGGATGAAAACTCTGGAAAGGGGTCAGCAAAATTCAAGTTAGAACACAACTCCCTGAACTCTTCAGGAAAAGAAAAAAATCAATAACTTCTATAATCACAATATATCTGAGCTGTATGACATGCTCTGTTTTTCCTATAATTTAATTTCTTTGAAGTTCCCTAGCATTTCATAAAGATATTTGATGGCAAAGACCCAAGAAACTAATTTCATAAGTGATAGATTTAATTTCAACTCAACTTAGAACTGGTCAGAATTCTCGTATTTCTCTACCATATCCCAAAACAAAATTTATCTAATGCTGCTATAACTTCGCATCTGCTTTGCGATAAGCAGACACTGACATCTGGTGAATAATGGTACACACTACAACAGCAAAGTAAGACAGAAAATTTCCTCTCTAAAATGCAAACTAATGCAGTGAGAGCTAAAATGCATAAACAAAACCAAAAAACAAACAAACAAAAAATTCCTCAAAATGGATGGGAAACTATCAATGACTGAAGAAGACAACTGTAAATTACTTTCTTTTATTTAAAGGATAAACAAAGTCTTTGGTCACTTTTTTCCTCCTGATTTTCCTCCACTCTCACATTGCCCTAAATACATCATATATATTATTTAACTCAAAAGAGCCAAATAAAAAAGTTACATGCAAAATTAAAAGCATGACGACCTTTGAGATTTTCCTACCTTTATTTAGTTATACAGTTTCTTCTGTTATCATGAAAAAAAAGTGTCACCCACCCACACTCTCCCCCATTACCTTGAAATACTCTTTTCTAAGTTGTTTACTTCTCCTTCTTTCTTCATTCTGCCAAATCACTGGCTGTGTTTCTGGCCAATGCTGCTCATCCATTGAATCCTTCTGGTTTTCCAGTGGCTATAAGGTTCAGAAATATTTTTACGTAAATGGTAAATATATCTCACATGCATTAGCTGAAATTATTATGAGCTACAATGATGATTTTTTTGCCTCTCATAGTCTAGCATTATGACGTGAAAGTGTTGTCAGTCTTAATGGTGATTCTGCAGACATCACTTATTTCCTTTCAAATTCTAAACCATATTTCATAGAAGAAAAAACATCTAAGAAATAATTCTTAAGAAAACAACACCCTTTTCTGCATTGAGACAAATTTTTGCAGGTATGTTAGGAAGCTACCTAAAGCTGCCATGAATAACTTCAAATACCAGTTAGAAGTGTGGTTAGCCGCTAGCACATCTAATCTCTCAATCTGAATACTCATTGCACGGGAAAAGGATGGCTACAAGAAGACAATTTAAGGCTGTCTGCTGTTCTTATCTAAAAGATTATACACATAAATTATCTGTAAAAGAAATCTCTCTTTCAAAGTACTGTATTATGCAACATATTCTGAAGATACAACTGAAGCAGATTTATTCTTAAAATAATGAATATGTATGAATATGTCTATTTTATGAAAACTGAAAGCAATCTGAAGGAACTATTTCATATTAAGGCTAAAACTACTTTTCCAACTATTTCTTCATATTAGAATATCAGGCCACTTAAAGCAATTGTAAATACCTGATGGATTAAAATCTAAAATAATAAAAAGTACTCTCTATAGCTTCACTGCAATTTTATTGTATCATGCAAGCTTCTCAGTGAGGCCTACATAATTGAAATCATTTAGAAATTAAAAAACAAAGAAAACCCAACACAAACAAAATGTCAACACCCACCAACACACACATTATGGTGAGACAATACAATTTATATGTAAAGAAATACAAAAATCAAGTAAGTAAAACCTATGTCTCATTGATTTGAAACTCACTGAGTTTCAAGATCTTAAAGCTTGTACCATATGCTCTTAAGAGAAAAGGCCTCCATTACACGTAAGTTATCTCGAAGCATACGGTCTTCAAAGGTTTTCTATTTTCCACAGTTACATACCTACAATAACTATGTTTGTAAGCAACCACATGAACGTGTACATTTTCTGTTAGAAAAACAAAGCAACACAACCACAAAAAAATTACCCAAATATGAAGCTACCACATTTACATTTGAATATTTACCTGCCAGTTGTATGGGGACACTGGGGAATTCACTTCATCTGTTGAGACACTAAAAATTAAGATGAGAAGCATTATGAAATGTACTACTTTTTGTGTACTTTAAAACCAAGTTACTTTAAAAGATAAAAAAAAAAAGTGAACACTATTAAAAAGCAGCTTCTCTGCAGCACTACAGTATTTTTTGGCAACCTGTCTGAAGACGGCACAATGTGGCTGAAAAGCATGACCATTTGACTAAAATCTCAAATCATATTTCCCCCTCCTTAACCATATGCTGACAATAGCTCTTCCACACTACAGTACTTCATTCAGATAAAGTTTTTTTCTTAAGGATGTTGATTTTTAGGGATTACTAATGCACCTCCACTGTTGTTTCTCAACACAACCAAGGAAACACTTTGTTCAAATCTGACAAAACATCTATTATTAAAGTTTAAAGTAGACTCATATGCTTCATTTCACTGTTAGCTCTATATAGTAAAGTAGAAATTTATACTAATAGGAAACAGAAAAACATTTTAAGATGGGACAGTAAAACTGCAAAATCAAAAAAAAAAAAAAAAAAAAACCAAAAAAAACACCACTCTGAAACATGGACTGCCTGAGATTATTGAAAGTTCTCAGAAAAGTAAAAATGTTTAGATTTGGTATCACTTAAAATTTTTCTTCCTAAATCTTTCTATGAAATTCAGCAACCATTTTATTCAAATTCTGACAGCTGACTCAGAAGCTGTGCAGTATACCAAAAGGCTAATTGCTGGTGACTGAATAGAAGGAGGACATAATACTGTCAGCAATTATAATAAATCCTAAATGGAAAGCTATAGGCACATAGCTTCTGCTACGTTGTATTCCTTTTCTTTTCTTTTTATTTGCCTTAAACCAATAATGCTACTTTTTTAAAGCTGTTAGGCATAGGAAATGTGTCTGAATCACATCCAAAAGCTTGATAAGCAATCCAGTTGAGAATGGCAGGAACTGCTGCAATAAATAATTGAGTTTTGCTGTTAATACATATGTATCTGTTAACTATGACATGTTCTATAAGTGTAAATTCTTTAGGGATATGATAGTCTTTATTTCTTCATAAGTTCCTTACGCAGTGTGTGATTTGGGTTCCCACATCTCAGGGCAAGAAAACAACAAATAGCCTGCAACATCTACCTTATCTTGTGTGCACACCTCAAAATTAACAGGGAGAGTGGGGAGGGGGGGTGCTTGGAGATTTTGGGGGGGTAATTTTTGTTTTGTTTTTAAGTCTCAGAACTGTTTCTGATTCATTAACTGTAACAGTTAAGTAGCCATGGACTAGAAAGTTCCAAATGCAAATGAGTAATAGTTGCAGCATGGTTCATCTTACCACAGGACACGCGCACAACTAGCTCTTTAAAACCACAGACACCACTGAGAGAGAAAATAGCCATAACAGGATTTATGACGTTGAAATACCTACTCTGTGTCCCTTTTCCATTCGAGTAAATGCTTTCCTGATTGGTTCCCTGCAGTTCAGGTTCACTAGAGAGCCGTGACAACCCTGTCTCTCTCCAGCAACACCACTAGCAGTTACGGCTTTTGTCTCCCAGATTCACAGCCAAACTAGGGTCTGGACACAAGCAGACAGATGTTCTTTTCAAGGTATAGATTTTAGGAGATTATGGGGCTGGCAAAAATCACAAAAACCACCGTTCAAATGGAGTTCTCATCAGAAGTCTGTCAGTAAGCTCTCCCTCTTTAGCTTAAAAATTAAAATAGATTATTCCTTGACCAAACTGATTAAAAGAAGAGATCTAGGATTCCTTAAGGGAAGGAGGGCTGAAAGCTTGCTAAATTCTCTCTCACCCATGTAGTCAGAAATGGGCAGCTATGATTTCCCAATTTCCTAATGACAAGGCTCTGGGTATTTTTTTTTGTTGTTGACTTGTGGTGTTTGTTTGGGTTTTTTTTTAAATTAATGGGAAGAGCCTAAGAGTATAGCTCCTGCAGACAATGGATTCCTCATTAACACATCTTCCACAAGAAGTGAAGGTTTTGCAGGCTGAGCGCCCAACAACACTTTTCCAACAGCTCTTAACAGCACAAAAGGACTGCCAGGGAGGGAAATTTAGATGCTTAAGCAGAGCTGCAGTGCCATTTTATGTAATACAGGATCTAACAGATCTGCACAGGATTGTTACCTATGGGAGACATGACCTCCTGGACTGGAACTGGATGTCTAAAAAACAAACCAAAAAAATTACTGAATGCCAGTCTTTAGGCACCTGAATTGCTGCCATAATCAGATCCACAAATTAGTTTCTGGACAGCATCAACTTTCCTAAAGGCTCAAAAGAACAGATTTTTTTGGGGGGAGTTTAATTTGAAAGAAAACTTGAGAATAGATTATTTGTGTAGCTTCTATTTCATCTTGAGCTAAAAACATTATGACAGAAGATGGCAGTAGTAACACAAAATAAATATCAAAATTAAATTAATAAAATGATAGCTGTGATACATTTAAGTATATCAATACCATTTTTCAGATTCCATTGGCTGCTTTGGCCTGTTCCTTGTGCTTACTGAAACTGAATGATTAAGAAGCCTAGGAAGAAAAGAATACATATTTATTAAACAGCTGTGTAGTGAAATCTTTTTCTTAGAATCTATGTTACTTTCACTGCGTAACATTTCCTGTAAATAAAAAAAGCTTTTAACATTAAGGTGACATTTTCCATAAAATTAGAATATGTATGTGTGTACACATATGAAGACCAAGCCCGATCCTGCTTCCATTTAAATCAACAATATTGTTTCCAGCTCTTGAAATATTTCAAGTTCTGAATTTTAAGTAAAACTTAAAATTCAAATGAAATGAAGTCTCCTCTTACTTTTCTCCCTAAATACATGCTATTTCAACTGATCTCACACCTGTGTAAAGTTATGCTGCCCTCAACACAAAAAGACCCCAGCATTCACTAACATTAGAAGACAGATGTCAACCTAAAGCAGACAAGAAATGACACACAGACTGAGCACAAGTCGTCGGTCCGTAGGAGCAGGAAAGAAAGCTGCTGAGTTAGAAACTGAAGTGCAAAGGAAACGTAAGGTAAAGGAAGAGGTGGAAAGTGGAGAAACATAGGCTAAGAACTAAATAAAAAGTCTAATGTAGAAATAATCAAAAGGAAATTCCATTTTTCTAAATGGTAAACAGCCAAAAATGCCTAAACTTAGATTCAGAATTTTTTTTTCATCTGGAACACACACACACACACACACACAACACGTGCTATTATGGAGTTTAAACTGTTAAAAATAACATAACAACAAGTAACATTTAAAATTAAATGTTTTCAATTAAGTGTTATATTGAACACTAACTAGAATGATGAATTCTGAATTCCTGCAGGTAATAATATTACACCTTGACACTGACTTTATGTACAGAACTGTGATCGAAGTATATTTACGCTGAATTATATAGAGAACTAGAATATATTAAGAATCAGAAAGAAGTAGAATACCAACTATTCACTGGAAGAAAGTAAAACAGTTGGTACCTTTTTATATTTCATCATTATTACATAGGGCAGTACAACCATTAACTTTAAATGGCTAATGATTTTCAGACTTCTCTGATTATTGTGATAACTTTGAGCTCAGTAATCTCATTTGTAGTTTAAATCTCTCACTGTGCGAACCTCAATTTAATGGGATTATGAGAAGTTAAGCCTGTAAACCAACACAGTCTGCTCCCTATATTTTGAGGGTGCATTCCAGAATTAAATTATACTATAGCCTGAAAAAGAGTGTTACAAAAAATTAATATTCAGAGCACAGGTTATCAAACCATAATATAAACATGCTATTTTGAAGTCACTAATTTTTAGAGAGAATTCCCATGTAAATTAGCCTTATTTATTCAACTGAAAGCAATGACAAATGCAGGGACTTTGTAGCAAGATGTGACCATTACAACAGAATGAGCTTTAAAAAAAAAAAAATAGCGATTTGAGTCACCTAAACAGTTTGATGCAACACTTGCACCAAAACTGACACTATCAGTGTAAACCCAATGACTGTATGTAACACAGGCCATTTCTTTTTTTATAATCATTATATGAAATGTAAGGAAAAACTATTCCAGCTAATTCAAATGTATATACACACATTTTTCAGCTACGCTGTTTCTATGAAATATATATAATTAAGTTTAATATAAACCAAATTTATAATAAGCAAAGTACATTTTTATTAAGAAAACCAACGTTGTAAACAAACACAACCAATCATTTTTTTCAACTTCCTCTTTAAAAACTGAAGAATATTGATGGGGAAGTAACAGCAAGTTCAGTATCTGTCAGTGTAACAGTTACTAGTCCAGTCAGAAAAATCTGATTTTCCTGTGGAATAAGGTTTTTAGTTAAAGAAAATATTGAAGAAAATTAACCTGAATTGCTAAATTGCAGACTAAGGAATTCATGGCAAAATCAGGGTGGTTTTTTTTGTGTGGTTTGGTTTTGTTTTTTTTTTTTTTTTTTTTTTTTTTTGGGGGGGGGGCACGGCCAGAAGTATCACTGTAGTTGTATTAAGAACTATCTTCCAGGAAATACAATGCAAAACTGAGTATGCAAAATGAAAGTACAAGTAGCTCAGATTCAGAGGTCATGCTCTTTTAAGTGTGGTGTTAATGGTGCAAAGATTTAAACAACTATTACCATTCATACTACAACTCAATAAATCCAACACTTTTTTTTTTTTTATTAGACAGATCAATTATGAGGCCAATGACTTACTTATGGTCATACTCAATCGCTACATAAGACAGCTGGTTTAGTACTGCAGTTAATTTCCTACTTATGGTTCCTACTAACCACATGAATTCTGTTGTTACAGAGGTAGGATACAATTACTTTGAAACGGTTCCAAAACTCTTACAAACTTTGAAATGTAAATTCCTCAACAGCACATATACAATGACACATTTATATATACTAAACTCAAACAACAACATTCTGACTTGATTTTTTTGCTTTATATCATTCAAGCAGAATATCTACTCCCAACTGCTGACTAGATGGGAGAGAAAGCTGATGGCAAGACCAATTATGATATTGGAAAATATCTTCTAAAGTTTGAGAATTTAAGAAGTGGAATCTCTTCTTGGTCACATACTTCCATATTTTGAGCAAACATAGCATCATGATTATTAAGGGACACACAGGAAGTAACGCTATTTTAAGGTAACGAAGTATCTTCAACTGTAAACAAGCAAGCACTACCTAGGATCTATGAAGTGTATAAAGACAGAAATTTTTTACAGTGAGAAAAAAAAAAAAAAAAGGATGGATTTTAAACTCATTCAGAAGCAGTCTACTGTCTTCACATGTGGCTCTGCTTTGTAATCGTAAACTGTGCTCTTAGGGATTGACACATCTTTCACAATTCAATGCTGTCAGGTAACAACCCACACTTAACTTTCATTTAAACTGAAACATGCTTATTTGGTACAAATCAAGATTATTTAATCTAAGCTATCCTACTTCATTTTGAAACAGACCAGGAGTATCCAGAGTAAGTTATAGAGTTTCAATTCATGAGGTAACAAAGTCTAAAATCACTGGATTCATCAGCGACCTGTCTAAGCATAGTCTACACAGCCCATTTCAGATTTCTTGTTACCTGTGAGGTCTGCGTATCTGCAAATGCTTCCCTCATGGCTGTCAAACGCAAAACAAATTGTCACTGATCATGCTAACTTGAAAATAAGCACTTTAAAACCAAGTTACCTTAAATAAAAAAAGTGATAGAAAAAATCCAACCACCTTTTCTCTGAGGTTCTGTACTTGAGGCCCTATATATTAAAGACAAACTGAAGAGAAAGCATGCCAAAGGTACAGAAAATTATGCTTCTAGGTTTGGACTCGTTTAAGTGTTCTTTGGAGACTTGCCTAATTAAATATTTTCCTTAAATAGTATTTCATCTTAAAGAAAAATAAATGCATTGCAATCTATTTTTGACAACAAAATATCTTAAGCTAAGTTAGCCAATCCCTTTATTCTGTTTTTTTATCAAGAAATGGCCAAAACTGTTTCTCTTGTCCACATTTTAACTTTGGAAATCTGAAGCTCTACAAACACTTTATACCTTGATGCACGTCCTGCCGCCCTTGTCCTCTGGAAGAGTTTTTCACTGAATGAAGTTCTATAGCTTAATGGCCTTCGTCTGTATTCATATTTCATGTACACCAAAGCCAAAGACGGAAGAAGGAAGCAGGACAGGTTGATGGGAGAGGACAGGGAAGTCATTAGCATAGCAAGCAGCACAGCAAGCAAAAAGAAAAAGAGACTACATAATATTTAAAAAAACAACACTGAATGAACAGAAATGTGATTAGTAAGAAATTAATTCCTGATGCTCACTTTTCTGAGGATTCCATTTACTCAGATTGAATATATTTCCCACAAACAAACATAGTGAAGTTCTAAATATTATCCTTAATGCTGTTTATGGCAAGAAATTATAAACTGACAAAACTATACATTCAAAATAAGGGCTAAGTTTTATATCAGAGGTGATTTTGCACCCGTGTAAAGATACATAAGTAAGCTTTAAAATATAAATGCTAAGCTAAGAAGTAAAAGTTAACACCTAATAAGATTGGGTATGTCTGAACAATTCAAGGCCAAAGCAGAACCATTAGCAAGATCACTTCATTAAGATACAACAGCATATGACAAGTAAAATTTAAGTTGCAGTACTTGAGGAGTGGCTTGGTATTTCAAATTATTAGATAACCAGGAAATATTAAAACTAATTAAACAAGACCCACATACAATATAAATAACCATCATATTAAAACCTAACATAAAAAAACAAGCTTATTCTCTCTTTATTAATAAATATGAGAAAATTTAGCATTCATAGTCTTTTTTTGCAATACTTTTAGTATAAGAATGTATTAGCATTAAAACTTCTTTTTTTTTTTTTTTTTTTAACCTTTCTAATGATAACAGCCAATTCTTAAATACACTGAAGTTGTGATGCCCAATATGAAGTGCAGAAAGTCAGGCAGTTCATCAGGATGAACTTATGCTGTTCATGCTGTTATTTATTTTTATATGTATTTATAATATATATGTGCTCAATCACTTGACAGAATAATGTTTGAACAAATTTTCCCTTCAGTCCATAGGAAATTTATATCTTGCATCAGACTGAACTGAGGAAGTACCACCTATGTACAAGGTAATACAATTACCTTGTATTTAAATAAAAATAATGAGTCACAAACAAACTCTATGCAGGTTCCATAACTCATAACCTAAGACAAAACCATTTTAACATGTTACCAGTAATCTACTTATATGAGCATTAACCATGCCTACTTTCATGAACTGCTTTGAGAAAAAAATTTAAAAAGTTAACATACACCAAACCAGGAAATCAAGAGACTTCCGCATTCATCTCTTCCTCTCCATAGGAGGCATATGACTGCTTCTCTAGACAGCAATTTTATGAAAAGAAACACAGGACAGGTATCTTGAAAAAGTCTGTCACTTCAGCTGTTTAACAGATGGATAAAACTCTTCTCAAAATAAGGTGTCAAGAGCTTCTGGGTATAAGGCAGGTTAAAGAATGCATTATTACAAGTTATCTTAACCAATATTGTAGTACCTGTGTTTTTGTTCTTGCTGCAGTAACTGAGCTGCTATTTTTCTCAAGTCAGTCACTTCTTTGAGTTCATCATCATCTTCAGCCAGCAGCCGTTCTTTTTGAAGCCTGAAAAATTAAACATTAGTGACTTGCCTGACTTCAGCAAAGCAAGACACAGAAACAGCTGCATTGTTGGACAATAACCAAGAAGCACTTCCTGTAAGCTTATTTTCTGCCCAAGAAGGAGCACTGTGTTCAAGATGAGATTTCCTTCCTCCATATGCAAGGAGCCACCCTCACCCTCCACTGCCAGTAAAACCTTCCCAAAAGAGATCAAGATTTACCTTTTTTCATCTCCCCAGTCCTCAATCTGTTCTGTTTTCTGAGATTTCTCAGGATGTTTTCCCCGTTCCTTACACAGAATGAAAAATAAACTTAGACTTGAATTAAAAAGCAAAACACAAAACAAGCCTGC
>KL285302.1:58749-70341 GCA_000699545.1 Podiceps cristatus
TTTTGCCATGCTACCTTGATATAAGAGAGCAGTGGTCCGGTCTGTACGTCTTGCTCAGGAACAGCTCCCTCTTCTGCATTCGGATCAATGTAATCATACACCTCCTGGTCTAGTGAGGATTGATGAAGAATGGAAAAGACTATATTAAACAGTTATCTCAACCAAACGTTATTCCTGACAGAAGAGTACTTATGAAAAATGTCAGATAAGGATAAAACAATTAAATCATGTCTCCTTGAGCTAGAAGTAATCTTTATTCTTTCTTTCTGGCCTTGTCCATTTGTGATTATTACACTGTTTTCTGAAGCGATGAAAAATACGCCAACATGTGATCATATCATTTTGTGCAATTTTCTTAGATTAGATTACCTAAGCAAAAATATTTCTGTTACCTAAAGTGACAGATACACAACAGATATTACCTTTCTGTGGGTCGAGTTTAATTCCTATTACATGATTGTCATTCCTTAATGTCTGTTCCCTTGTTGATTCTGATACCTGGGAGTGAAGGCTGATTGTATCATCATCAGATGGCTGCAAAGATAGTCACATTTAATACAGAACTTACACATAAATTACATTCTTATATGATTTGCTAAGAACTCAGAAATTATAGTGCAACTGACCCTATCATGAGGGATGACTCCCCAGACAGCAAAAATAACATCAAATCAGGTGGATTTTGGTTGTTGGCTTTTTGGTTTGGGTTCTTTGTTTGGTTGTGGTTGTTTTTTTGTTTTGGGTTTTTTTTTTTTTTGTGGGTGAGGGTGTTTTTAGGAGGTGGTAAGGGAGATTAAGACAATCAGAGAGAACTGTTCAGTATATAATATGATACTTAAATACAGTATTTTGTTCAAAGAAGTCCAGTCCAGCCCCGGTCAGTAAACTAAGAAAACTGTACTTAGGTACTTGCTTATCTAAAGCCTTCAACTATTTTGACCCTCGTTAGATCACTGGAAAAAAAGGAGGGAGGGGGAAAAAAAAAAAAAAAAATCATCACAGCTTTACTTGTAATCATTTGGAATTTTCTAAAACAACTCCCAACTAGTAATACACCTTGTTCTACAGCTTTCCCACTAACAAATTACTCTGCATTTCTAATAATTCTCTTTTTAAGTTTCAAAAATCTTTTGTTCTACACTATTCAGCTTTGACATCGCTATTATTAATTACAGCTCCTTAATCTAGATTTCTACAAATATGCAGATAACTTCTGGGGATTTTTGTTCATCACTGTAAACCTAGCAGATCATCCAGAAGTTTATTAAAATTTAAAAAACAATGAGAATTACTAACATATACAATACCCAAGTTTAGTCCAAATGAACTTTCGTTTTCTTAAGTACATTTATTTCATTAATAACAAAAGAAAGTTTCAAATAAATTTTGTGTGTGTCCTTTGTGTAGAAAATAACTACACGCTTCAGACATTAAAAGATCCAAACAATTCCTTGGGTCAGAATTCAGTTTTAACATGTATGAAATTTGAACTGGAATGAACCTTAACGAGAAAAGTCAAAGCAGTATGTAAAAAATTTGTGTCTGATACTGGGAGTCTAATGGTTTAAACTCAACTGTACAGATATTCACAGAATGTTAAGTGTGACTTAGTTAAGTATTTATGAAATGATACAAACTACAAAGAAAAAAAATTCTAAAAAACCCCAGATATTACACAAACTCAACAGTGAAAAATACTCACTTCTGTTGTGGACAACCTTTTATCCCCATTATCACTTCCGATGCCAGAGTCTGGTCCATGATTTTTATTGGGATAAAAGTCTTCCATGCTACATTAAGAAAAACAACACAGAGAAAACCCACACAGGAATGAAAGGAACAGTAGTTTTACTTTTCTAAAAGAAAATAAACATCCTTGTAAAAGCATGTTCTCTATACTCATCTATAGTTGCTGATACAGATTTTTTGCAAAATACCCCCATGTGCAGAGAACAAATTCTTAATCTCCTACGGGAGTTGTTCAGAAGAGGAAAGAGGGAAGGAAAAAAAAAAAAAAAAAAATCAATGCAAAGTTAAAGTAGAAATGCTCAATTACAGCAGTCTCTCTGTATCTATGCAATTTTAGATTTGTTCTACTTCATTCAAAAATACCGTGTTCAGAAAAGACTGCTTCCTCTGAAAAAAACCACAATTCCTTGAATTCTATTGGCAGACATGGTTTTCTAATAGTAACAAACAGATATTCCCTAACAGGCTGACCATCATATTACAATGGTTTAACCCTGCCTGAATATCTTTGAAATATTTCCTCCAAATTTATGCCTTCTGAAGACGTAAAGTTGGCAGCATCAGCAGGAGGTGTTTTCGAACTGTGCACTGGAGCTTGGTTTACATCACAAAATTATCTGGGAAGTTTAATTAAACAAGTTGTCACTACTACAAATATGATGTACGGTGGTAATTCCCATGACCTTGTTCCTTCGCAATACATTTTAGTTGTAGGCCTGAAGTTCAGTGAAGGCTTTTGGAGAGCAGTGGTGGACCACAGATTTTATGAACGTTTAGAAGTGATCTGTGACACTGTGGACTAATTTTCCTGTGGCACAGTTGTCTGAGACTAAAGACCCCGGACTGAATCTCATGGTTCAGGTGGTTCTGTATTATCTTTGTTCATAACTTTCATCTTTCCTTCAGCCTTGAACACAGGGGCAGAAGTTGCATGTGACATTTTAAGAAAACGGGGAAAAAGAAAATATTCTATATGACTTCCAATGAAAATACAAAAGCATTCCCATTTAATTACTCAAGAGGTACTCAGTACAGAAGTCCAACAAAATATTCTGCGCTTCTTGACCTTGAGTAATCTAATTTAAAAAATCCATGATATTTCACTGATGTTTAAGTTGGTTTCCCTTAATATATTAAGTGGAAGGCAGACTTTCCATCCAGCAGACTAACTGCATGTTCAGGACATTTATGGCAACTTCTCATCTATAGTTTTGACATATCTGTTTGGGAAATCATTTATTTAAATAGCTTAGTTCTCCAATGAATAAATTTAAAATACATCTTCGTTCTGATTTCCCAATCTTTAGTGAGTAAAATGAATTTTTTTCCTAGAAACTCAGATGAGCCAATTAAGCTTCCAGTAACATGACCTTAGAAAATAAATACAACTCCTAAATAAAGAAAATGAAAGTACTGAAATTACAGCTATTATCTGTAATAAAGAGATCACTTCATAGTAAATGCTAAAGTAAAAAATGAAACAAAACCCCCACTACTCACCTGTCTGTGAGTGGCTGGGAGGGGATTCGTTTACCTAATGATGGAAGATCCAAAGAATCTGGTTTTTTATCTATCCTGAGGCACGCCTGAATGCTGAGGAATTTAAATATATGTATTTTACCCTTTAAACATATCTGTCGGGAAAGAAATAAACAAAGTCTTATTTACATAGCATGTCTTTTGAAAATGCACTCCAACGAATACTTTCTACACTGAGTTTGTACCCACAGGTTCCCACTAGGGGGAACATAGCTAAAAAAATTAAAAACTGTTTGGTATAACTTAGAACAGCTTCCTTTTTCTTAAGATTCTGATGCAAATTACTGAACTCAGATATTTTAATACTAACCTGTGCTGGTGGTATCTGCATTGGATTGTTATCCAAAACTATAACTTGTAAGTGACGTAACTTTCTGTAACAAATTGGAATTTCTGTAATTTTATTACAAGAAAAATCCAGCTTTACCAAGGGAAGGTCTCCTAATTCTGTATTGGGGAAAACAAAAACAAAAAATAAACAAACAAAAAGAATCACATGTCTTCTTAGCACGTTACCTAATTTACCTGCATCAAAGAAATGAACACTAGTAGCTTACCATCTGGCAGCATATGGAGATTATTTCTTCTTATGTTTAATTCTCTAAGTGACTGCAATTTTCCTATTTGCTGGGGAAGAACCTGAAGTTCATTGCAGCTAATATCCTAAGAAAGATACAATTAATAAATTAAATTAATACCTTTAATGAAATTAAACAAAGGAAAACTGATACTGAAAGTACCATAAACCATATTATTAAAAAAAAAAAAAAAAATAAAAAAAAATCCGACCTTTCTTGTTTCTTCCACAAAAGGAAGAAGTAGCATAACAGATCTCACTGTTTCTTCAGTACCTAGTGATTCGTGTTTCAGAAACTTAGTTCAAAAAGTTAAACCAATGAATGATGAAAGACTGGTTTTGAGATTAAAACTGTAGCCTAGGAATCAGGAGTTCCGGGTGTAGTTCCCGTATCAGTTAAAAACTTATTGTGCTACTGCTGGCAAACAATTTGCATTATGCTGCTTTTATAATATTTTTTCCCCTACAAAACCTTGAACTGATCCATGCAACTAAAAATTTACAAAGAGGAATAGAAGGCTCACCAACTTTTTGGATACAAGCACTAGAGGGTGACAAAGCTGCACCAAGTAAACACATAGCTACAGCTACTTCTGCCACTAATTTAACATTTATTTATGTAGTCCAGACTGAGTCAACAATCACATTGATATAAGACCATTTCTAACCTTTTTTATTTCTGATTCAATAAAATTGACTTCGGAGACTAGTTTCCTAGACTAGATAACAATGACAGATATCTATCTGATGAAAAACTGGAAGCTGATTTTAAAGGCAAGCTAACTACTGAGTTACTGAGCCAGTAACTGGAAGCCAGGCCTTAACCAGACTGGTTGACTGCTGTGTATCTATTGCAAGTTCTTCTCTGTGCATGTCACCAAATTTAAGGTGTGATTCTCTTCCTAAAAGCATCTTCTTAATGTGTGGCTTAGTTGCCAACTTTTTTTTTTTTTTTTTTTTTTAATGTGTATATATTACTTATGTTCTAAACAGGAATAACACAGGTCCTGGAATGAAACACACTAATAAATGTCCTTAACCTGTGTCATCCAACATACAGTCCAGGTTTGACAATTTTGAAAAATAAGTCAAAAATACCACAACTGCAATTCTGAAAAACATTCACTTCATGTAAACAATAGCAGTGATTCCACCTTGAAATCCTAAGACATTGAAGTGAACATAAAGAATTTCTCACCAAAGAGAGTAGAGGACACTAGAAAAGCCTCACAAACAGTCAGAATATCTCATATTACTTGTAATTTAACGTTCTTTTTTAATTTACAATTCAGAAATTTGGTGATGTTAAAAGAAATCTCCAGGGCATATGGAGCTACTCCAGAAACAGGACAAGGAATGCTTGCAATGAACAAAAGAAATCAAACATACATATCAGACCTAGTTCAAATGCCAGGTTGGTGAATAATTGTGGACAGTTATCCAAAACACATGAGCTTAACATGGAATAAAGATCAGAAAAGCCCAGAATATGATGTAATATAGAGAAAGTAATGGATGACCAAGGACAAAACTTTAGTATGCCAGAGGATAAAATTGTGTTGCAGCTACATAAACTGTGAATATCACACATAATTCTATTCACCCCTATTAAAATAAAGGAATAGCAGAAATGGGGGGAGGAACAAAATACATAACCAAAACCAGAAACCAAATCACAGAACAAGACAACAACTGAATGGCATAACTTGTATAAGAGTACAGAGTAAATAGAGATGAAGTCTTCAGATGGAAAGAAGATTCCTGATAAACATGTAAGAAAAATAAATAGAATTATGATTACTGTAAGGAAGGTAAATAGAAAAACTCACCATTTTTAACAACAAGCAAGCAATGGACTCCAATGAAATCTGAATTATTTATGAACCCTTTAAGTTTTAGTTAACCCAACATACTGATTTGTGTTTAACTCTGTTTTTGAAACTCTACAATTACAACTAATTTGAGCTCAAACACTAAGAAAAAGCAGTAACTGAATTTACATTTTGTAGTTCTATATTTTAAAAAATTATTAATTTATATTTTTCTTATACTGTAAATAAACTACTTACAGTTTAAGTTCACTTAGTAAAATGGTTCATCGCAATTGTACTTACCAACTCCATTAGATCTCTCAACTTTCCAATTTCTTCTGGAATGGAGACCAGCTTATTATTACTGACAACCAGAACTTTAAGTGGAAGATCAAACAGGTATTTTGGCAATGTTGATAAAAGATTTCGACTTTAAAAGAAAAAAAAAAAAAAAAAAGAACAAAAAAGAACAAAATATTCTTCTGTAATAAAATTAGTAAGCCTGTTCAACTACTGTAGTCCACATGTTCACATCTTGTGAAAACAGTCCTCAGACATTAGCACAAAAACAAAGGCAAAGCACAGTAAGGCCAAGGATAATTAGAAGAGTCAACTCTTGAAATGAAATGCAAGGCCCAGGTAGAACTACATGATACTTTATTTCTGTGTAAAGAATTGTATCCAGCACCTCAATTACCATCAAAAGAGGAGACAGGCTGCTGTTGCTCTGTCAGGAAAGTTAGGTCAAATTTCTTTCTGAAAGCACTGCAGTTTTATCGTGTCATTAAACTATTACAATAAGGATTTGCAGATTTTGACACAGGTGGGTTTTTTGGTTTTGTTTGTGGGGGGTTTTCTGGTTTTTTGTTTGGGTTTCTTTGCATGTGAGCATGGGGGGTGGGTTTTATTTTGGGGTTTTGTGTGTGTGTGTGTGTGTTGGATTTTTTTGTTGGTTTTGGGGGAGGGGTGGGTTTTTTAGTAGTGGGTTTCTTGTGTGGGGGTTTTTAGTGTTTTGGGGTTTTGTGGCATTTTTTTGTTGTTGTTTTGGGGTTTTTTTTGGGGGGGTTATTTTTTATTTTGGTTTGTGTTGGGTTTTGGTTGGTTGGTTGGTTTGTTTTTCTTTCAAGGATCAATTCACAAAGTTTGTTCAAAATAAATTCTGGAACCAAATCTCACATGTTAATTAGCTCTTAGCTGAGAAGACTGTTTTGGACTTGATGTACTCAATGTAAGAAACAAGGGATATTGTGGAAAAAAAGTTCTTGGCTCTTTATCAAAGGGTTCTCCTAGATTCCCTCTCCTTCCAGACCTCATGCTCCTCTTCTGTTTGTCTGAGAAGATCTAACCTTGTGTTTTCCAAGTTTAAGAACATCAATTCAGCAATGGATGTAAATAATGTGCAAAACAAGTAGGGCCTTCTGGCCAGAGTAACCTACCCTTTTGAGAGCAGCAAATTTTTACATGTGTAGTTTCTGAACACTGTCTGCATAACATTAAAAACAAAGAAAACTTTGAAAACTCTCCTTATCCTCAGCTACCACAGTTTACTGACTGACATTTCGTAATGCAGTCAATTCCTTCTCACAAAGGAAGCAACAACTGCTGGCCCTAAAACACCAAGGAGAAGGCAAGCAAACAACAGAATAATTTTATCTATCTGGGCAAAAATGAGGGCATAAAGGCACTCAATGACCTGATGAAGTAGAATGCTATCTCTCCAATGAAGTGAGTTACAGAAAGACCAAAAATAACAACCATTACTCACCTAATGTTAAGGTAGGTAAGCATTTGGAGGTTTTTAATAGATTCTGGAATGGATTTGATGCAGTTGTGATACAAATTTAAAGTTTCCAGTGGTGCAAACAGCCAGACATCAGAAGGAATTTCAGTAAATCTGTTCTTTGAAAGATCTAGAAGAAAAAAAAAAAATTCCTTTTTTAGTCAAAAATTTCCCTGCAATAAGAGGAGATAAATGTACCCACTGTTATTCTTGTCATGCTCCTAAAGAGTATGGTGCTGCAAGTAGTGAAAAGTAATTCCGTTTTACCAGATGCTACTGCATATAATTAATACACAAAAAAAAGACTTAAAATACTAAAAAATTGTTTGATATGCAATTGTAACAGAAAATAAAAAATACTGAAAGGAATTCAAAAATATATTACCCATTACATAGTTAAGAACATTTAAAATGCAACTGAATATCACTTATGACTGTTCCTCCTCTATCAGTCCTTGTTCTGTGCAAGTGTTAGGTTTTTTCCCCCCCTCTAATTCTAGGCACAACAGTAAGTCAAGGTACAAATCCAGTAAACATTACTCTTCCTGTTTGACAGCTACATTAGAATCTAATTTAATTGTACAAAATATCTGCAATGCTAAAGCCATGTTTGCAAAAAACCTTACATATTTATTTTGTTAAAGAACTGCAATTCTCATCTAAAAAATACTCTTTATTGTAACCACAGTAACTGAGACATTCTCCAGTTTCACATTTATAATTTAGCTAAAAAGATAATATAGTCACAAAAACCAATGCCAAGTGCATTTAGCTATAAAAATAAGGATGCAATTTAACCTAGCCTGAGAGCAAAAAGATGAGATATAATTGACAAAGGTAATGTAATATTTGCATTGTCAAAATAACTCTAGTTCATGACTGCATTATGCAAATCTGCATGCAGAATATATGAAAAAAGAGCACACTACAGAAATGTGTATCATCTCTGAATATATGCAATCTTTAAAAAGACCAACAAATTCAAGTGGGATGTGACCCAGGAATCCTGGGAATTATTAGTTAGCTATCAAAACCTGTGTCATAAAAAGTCCATGAAACTATCTTGGAAAAAATACATTTACTTGAGAATGACCATCTACTTTTTTTGAAAGTAACTCTAGCTCCCAACCCAAGATATTTCAAAAGGATGTGGTTTCTCAGAAAAGCTGAACAAACTCTTTTAACAAAGCGGCAATACAGATCCCTTGCTATTTCAGGCTTTAGTTCTCAGTTTTTAACACTTGCATGAAGTAACTGTTTCTGCGTAGCTCTACCACATTATCACTGGAACAAACGTATAGTTTGTTCTACACTGGACTGAAAAAAAACAGCTTAGAGAGTGTCTGGAAAAGCAGCTCAAAGAAGAAAAGTTCAACAGCCTGAAGTATAAGTGGCAAACCAGCTATGACCAGCATTTCCCAGGGCCCACACTGGAATCAATATTGTCTAGTATCTTCACCAACCACCTGGAAAACAGGATAGACCGTTCCCTCAGGAAGCGCATGGACAGCAGGAAGCTGGAGGGAGTGAAGAGGCAACTCGCATACTGCAGGGATGGCATGCCACGCAGCGACCTCAACCGGCACGCACCCTCCCAGTTTAGTAAAGGCGAATGCACCTGTGGCAGAATAACTCCTCACAGTAGCGTGGGCTGAAGGACAAAAGGGCAGAAGATACCTTTGCAGAGACCACCACGCAATGCTGGTACGCAGCAGGCTGAACGAAGTCATCAGTGTGCCTCGCAGTGGTGAAGGCCATCCACAGTGTGCTGCAGATGCCCAAACAAATTAGACTGGTACAATAAAATATCACCTTCTGGTGGCATTATTTTTGGAAGCAGCGTTAACTTTGCTTTCTGAAGTTTAGAATATGTGAAATCTGTGAGTTAACTGGCTGTCGCTCCATCGTTTCTAAGAAATGTTCTCAAACTGAAGGATCACAAAGCCTTCCTATAGATCAGGACATCCACTGCTGACACTAAATCCTGCGAACTCTAGCCACAAGAGGCAGAAAGATTTAGGTTGCAGGACTGGCATTCTTAATGAAATTAATGAAAAATGGAACAAAGTTAACCAAAACTAAACATCCCAACTAAAATTAAAAAGCTTATTAAAAAAAAAAAAAAAAAAAAAGCAGAGCTTGAGAAAGTCTTCCCAATAATGAGGTTTGTTTTCCATTTTCCACCACATCAATTTTCAGAACATTATAGAAAAATGACAGCTTTCACGTTAAAGAATTTTCTGCAAAATCCTTTTTAGGGTAAACAATGGCTCTCTTATTCTAACATTCAGCAGAGTGGGACAACTGTGTGCAGAAAAGATGCACACGGTTTTATTGCTGCCACAATTCTACAACCTTTACCACATGAACAGTCAGTCTTTCATACAATTCCACTCTGAAGAAATCAGCTCTAAGGCTTTTCCTGATTTTGTTGCACAGCAGATAGGAAGATAACAAAGGATCTAGTACACAAAATATAAATGATGGAATCCCATCCTATTGCCACTGATCCAAAGAGCAGTACTGTAGGTTACATCCAAAATGGAAGATTTAAGAGTACCATAAAAATTCTGCTGCTGTATGTGCATCCATCCATACCCCAACCACACATCTCAGAAAAAAACAGGTTAGGAGACAGCTTTGCTGTTTACTCTGCAGAAATAAAACCCAGAAGTGGGCCAGACAGCAGGTATAGTGTGCACCAACTCTCTGCTCTGGACAATGAGTGGACCAGGCCTGTAGGCAATATAAAGTCAGCCGTGGTTTCTAGCCTGGCCTGACAAAATCACATTAGCACAGTCTGGTTGAAGTCTATTAGTGTACCCTTGTACAAAACCCATATCATTTCACATTAGAAGAAAATATACAAATATTATGAAAATGGTATAAATTACTGTTGAAAACACTTCCTTGAAAACAATGCCTTAGGACACTGGGGGCGATTCTACTTTTCCATTATGAAAGCCAGAAGCCCTATTAAAATAGAAAATGATACCCATTATCTGTCAATAATAAAATAAAAAGGTAAACACAGAGTTGGAAGATAGTATGACTTTTCCCCCAAGCAATGTCATTCATTCATTGCAATACAGTATTAGAATAGCCCCAGGGGTTCAGGTCTTTCTAAAGAGGAAGATTCAAGTATATATAGTTTTCCACAACATCTATATCACATGTACTTACAGCTGTTTAAAAACAAGTAATGTTATTCTTCATCCAATCTGAAAAAGGACTTCTACTCCAGAAATCTTTTCACAATGAGCAAAAAAATGTATGAGTTCATCTATTATGCTAAATAAAATGTAGATGTGAAGCTTATGCAGTTTAGGTACCTTCTGAAGAATATAACCCACTGTATGACTGAGAAAATAGTGTAAGAAAAATGGAGGAAACTTCTGGAATAGAGTAATCCTCCATAAACAAGACAGACTTAATCTCAATCAAAATACAAGCACGTTGCTAGCACTTAAATTGAGAATGGCTTTGCAGGGATTAAAAGACTGAAGAAGCAAGGAAACCTGCTAAACGCAGAAATGCAGATGACTTAACATGACAACTCCTCTAGAAATGAGATTATAGAAATTCTTTGCTTAACCAGTTTAGACTGGAAAACTCTAAATTGCAGGTGTTATGTGAAGACCAGATAGAAGACACTATCATGGCTCATGAATCACAGTGTATTTCAATTCACTATCTCTGCAGAAACAATAAGTGAGAAGTACACCATTACTAAGGTTAAATTTAAAAGGGGAACTACAAAAATTTGAAGAAGTTGAATGCAGCTTGGTTTCTTTTTAACAGAAAGAGTAACATCTCTACTGACTGTAAAGCAACCATTGAAACACAATATATTGAAAGTTCCAAAAGGAAATAATTTTAGGAAATCAGTCAGAGTTTGTAGGGGAAGTTATTAGAAGTAAAAAGGTACCTTGTATAAATTTAAGCCATGATGACAAGAAAAAAAAAAAAAAAATCTCAAGCTGTCAGGCTACTGCAGTGTGCAGTAAGGTAGTCAAATAGTATAAACATCATGTTTGCCTTGGTTTTTGAAACACAAGGCTTAGTTAGGAAATTTACAGTTGAACCTCATCTTGACGTTATAACATACAAGAAGGGCCGGAGGGCAGACCCGGGAA
>KL285303.1:0-21285 GCA_000699545.1 Podiceps cristatus
TTTTATTATTAATTTACTCTCTAGTTTAATTATTTAGAGGCTAAATACATTAATATTGCTCTAAATTCATTATAACAGCACTTCCTTTGAAGATAGATGATCAGAGTAGCTATTGTGACCTTTCTGTAGGAAGAGCAGTAAAAGTTAAGAATTTTTTTTACAAGGGTGACTGTTTTTGTTGTGTGTTAAAAAGGGGATGAGAGTGAAAGTGAATGGTTTGGTTTGGAAGGGACCTTAAAGATCATCTGGTTGCAACACCTTCCACTAGACCAGGTCTCTCAAAGCCCCATCCAGCCTGTCCTTCAACACTCCCAGGGATGGGGCATCCACAGCTTCTCTGGGCAGCCTGTGCCAGTGCCTCACCACCCTCAGAGTGAAGAAATATCATTCAGTACTGGCTTTTGAACAAAATAATAGGACTGTTAATGCTCTCTGTGTTGCTCTTGCACATACTAGCAAAACTATAGTGGGAGAAGAGCTAAAGCAAGCTTTTCTTTTTTCCTCTCGCAAAAAGGGACATCTATTACTTTAGACAGAATCACTGCTTAAAAATGTTTCTGTTTTGTTTTTAATCTCCTTTTTTCCCCCTTGATTGCATCTCTGAGGTTGTTTTTTACAAGAACTCCACCATGCTGCTTCTGTATCTGTCTTTAAATTTTCCCATTTCAGCCTCTTCTTTGTTCTAAAAGTACTGATGAAGAAAAAAACAGCATAACTGAGAATCTTAGTAGATTGTCTCTAGACCCAGTACGTGGATAGAGAGTAAAATAACACCATTGTGGAAAAGCTAAATTAAGTCTTTGCATTGGTAGTTAGACTAGCTTTATATGAAAGCCCAGAAATTGGTGAGAGGAATGTGAAGCAGAAGAAGATTAGGAGTTAACTTTGTTCTAAGACCAGTACGGTGATCATCAAAGAAATCTGTCATATAGGCCATAAATATATAAAGTGGGACATTGGGGGGTTGGGTTGAAAAAAGTGTGAGGGATATATATGAGAGATTTCTTTTGCTGGTAAACTGAACACTTGTCTAATATTCCGGAAGTTGTAACTATGTAGGTATTTACTTACATTTTCTTGTGTGCAGTAATCAGTGCTGCACACAAGATGGCAGAGTGGATACATCCATCAGAAGATCAGGTCAGTAAAATAGGGAAGGATCCTGCCTTTGTTGTCTGGGATGGTTGTTCTTACCGACTAGGATTGTCCCAAGTATGCCTCTCCCTGGCCCAGTGCTGAATGCCTACCTCTCCTTCTGAAGTAATTCATGTGCACTTCTCAATGTGTTAAAGGCTTCTTACGAAAGCACTGGCACACTTCCACCTCTGGTAGCTTCCTGTTTTGATAATGTTGTATGTCTTTAAATATTCTGCTAGGTAGGCCTGCAATAGTCTTCTAAGCAGCAATATGTCTGTAGTTAAATCTGTTTATAGCTGCCTTTTCCAGACTCTAATTACTCTGGTTGCATAGCAACAATAATTAGACTTTATCGTTTCAGACCTGTGGTGAAGCATTGTTTTATTCCCTGGAAATGCTAAGAATTCTACTCTTGTAGAAAGAATGCACTGGGACAAATGTGGTACCAGAGTTGTAAGCCTTTAATAAGCGTAGGCTATCTTTAGTTTTTTATGTCGCCGAATCTGGGAAATAGACATTTTGTTGCTGATGGTAGCAGTTTTTCCTTATGGGAGATGGTTCATTCCCACGGGCATTTTATTTCATAGGTGATGGGTGGTAGCAAAACAACTATGACAGCACTTTAGGAGTAATTTAATTGGAAGGGAGGGTGAAAACAAATCTGTGTGCTACCTGGCTCAATTTTATGCCTCTCTTTAAACCAACCTCTGGTTCTTTTACCCCCTAGCTAAGATAGATCATGTTCAACTTCAAGGGTTTATTTTGTTAAAATCTTAACCCTGCAGTTTCTCCAGACATTCACTGGGACAAGTGTATGGCATCGTAGGATTGGCCTATGTAATGTCTTGTGCTCTATATGATTGTGTATCTTACGTTTCTGGCTCTGGGAAGTCATACTATTTGTTCTGATCATCTCTACTGTTTGCCATTACACTGTTCCATAAGCACTAACCTTTTGTCTGCTTTTGGAGATAGGAGTGGCTGTAGAAATGCTGCTCATGTTTGTTTATTCCGTTTTCTGCAGGATTTGTATATAATGTCACACCATACATGGAATACCATCCCGGCGGTGAGGATGAACTGATGAAAGCAGCAGGAACTGATGGTACAGATCTCTTTGATCAGGTGAGAACAACTGGCAGCAAATGACACTTGCTTACTGAAAACTATTTTGAAAAAAATGCATGTTTTCTGATAAATTTTCCACTGGCATTCCAGTGGAAATGGTGATTTGATTTTTTTAGGTCTAAGGAAAGGCAATGGGTCACTGCTCAGAATGGTACTTATGTGTGCTGAAAGAGGCATGTAGTTTAAACTTTGTACCAAAAGATAATAATGAAAGTGTGACTACGTTGTTGGAATGATGCTTTACCATTTTTTTTCAAATTATTATTTTTTTTTTTTAGAGCAGAAATAGCAATAAAGCCAGCAATGACTTGAGATACCGCCTTCTTAATAAATTACTACAAGGACTAATTGCCGTCATTTGAGAGGCATTTTCTTCTCAGAAGTTTCACGTTTTGAAAAGTGCTTTTATTCGGTTGTCTATTAACTTGACCACTGCACTATAAAGTGCAGAGCGTACTAAGAAAAAAATGTTGAGGCTGCTGTTAACTGTTTGTGAACAATTCACAGGATGGCCATTGGTCTCTTCTTTGTTTACCACTTTAAATGTTTCGAAAAGAGTCTGCAGACTGAGTGCACATTCTGTAAAGAATCGCTTGCAAACCTGGTGCTGTAAAAGATCATTCTGATGAGTTGGTATTTTTTAGAAACAGATGTTCTTTGAGTCTCCTTGGCTCACAAGGTTGGTCTGAGAAACTGGGAAAGGAAATCTCTGTTTCTGAAAGGAAGTTTATTATCTCTTTACAGTTTGTGCATCACAGTGTGTTTTATGCCTTTATTTGCAAGATGCTTTTAACAATAAATGTAAATAAAGTAATGATGTTTTAGCTTTGCTAAGTTTATCTTTCTTTAGTCCTTTCACAAATGAAGTGTTGAATTCAGGCATAATTCTCTGCTTTCAAGAAATTCGGAGTTTCTGTCCTAAAAGTTCCTTCAGTATCAGGTTGTAGCTGGATCACTGACAAGTATTGTATAATGTACTTGAAAAAGGGGAGTCTTGACATCAGGAACACTTGGGGAAGCCCCTCAAGTTGTTACTAAGTTCAGATACATACTTGCTACATTTATTTTCTCTTTTTTGTTTTTGTTTGGGGTTTGTTTTTTGTTTTGTCATGGGAGTGAAAAGCAGTGTTCAGATCCTTAAAATACGCTGTTCACAATTTTGTTTCTGGCTCATGTCTTTCCTGTTCTGGTGGTATTTCTGTTGTTATCCCCTCTGCTTTAGCGTTCTGTGTCTGTCAGATACTGATCTCTTCAGGATTTTAGTAGGTTGCTAGTATTTTTCAGATTCCTGGAAAAATTAACTATCATTCAAAATTCTTAATTTCTTTCTGTTATCAGTGTAAGAGGAAACTACAACTCGTGGATGGGATTCTTTATCTTGTCTCCTTAGCTTGCCCAGTTTAAAGTTTTTATTTTTAAATCTCTACATACCATTAAAATTTGTTGTGCAGCACTTTGTTTCCTTTTCTCTTCTTGTGATGTTATTCCGGATGCCCTATCAGAATTGACTTTTCTGCCATCCATTTCCCTTGCAAGTTCTCCAGTTCTGGTCTGTACAGCTACTGCTTTTTCTTCATTTTATTTGACTTTCTAAACTAGGTAATTTCCATATAGTTCAGTGATAGTAAGACAGAAGCAAACAGAAATACACCAACTTGATAGAAGGTGTTTGTGTGTCTAAACTACTATTCCTTATCTTTGTTTCCTTCATCCCTTCTCCCTTCACTTCTATCTAAACAAGGCTAATTACCCTTGTGGTAAAGACAAGGTCTTTATTCTGTTAATCGCATAGCATACATCATAAAAGTGCTCTTCTGAAATATTTTCTGTAGTTCAAGGTTCTGATGTTCAGATCTGCAAAACATAAATAAATCAAACTATTGTTACTTTTTCATCGTCCATTTTTTTTCATTTAATCACGTGCTATCTGTAATAGAAGTAAAAATAAGTGCTGAATGATGCAATAATGCTGGAAAAAAATCTGCTAAATGAATTATATTAGCCACTATACAAAAATGAAATTTTCTATTTCAGTGCATAGAACAACATTGTAAGAATTATCAACTTTGTGAAAAACAATTTTGTTAATACAGGTTCATCGTTGGGTCAATTATGAATCGATGCTGAAGGAGTGTCTTGTTGGGAGAATGGCTGTCAAGCCTATTGCTGCTCCAAAAGGTGAGGGTTTTAAGAATGAAATAACTTCTATTATGCTTTATTCCAAAGTTGTCTGGAAATGATGAGAAACCCTAAATCATCATATTTACAAGCAGAATCTCTATTCTTGCTTTGAGAGGAAGGCTGTTGCATATATTCAGTCTTTTTGCAGCAGATGCATAAAATAGTGTCATCTTTATGTATGAAGACTTTTATAAGTAATGTACTTCTTTTGTTTTTAGTCATCAGAAGACAGATGCATGTGTTATGTGTGTGTTATGTGCATGTGTATACAGAAATAAATATATGTTCTTTTTCCCCCAAGATTCTCCTTTCTTCTTCTGATCCCAGGGTACAAACTGTCATAGGCAGCTCTCTCATCTTGAAATAAAAGTCAGTATTTTAAATCTGATCAAGACATAGGTCTGGCAAGTTGCATATGTATTGTGATTTTTGAATACATTTTATGGCCAAAACACTTTATTGGGTCCTTTAGTTTGAATTTACTTGAAGAAAGTTTTGCTGATATGACAGAATCCTCTGAGCCAGGACAGCAAGAGCTGTAGTATATTATCTTAAAATGCTGGTGATGGTTTCCAGAGACTTTAATCATCAGTATGAAAGAATTAATGGTTGCAACTGTTTTTCTCAAATTCTGTGACATCCTTTAGTTCACAAATTCAGCCATCTCTTGTAGCTCTTCAGCTTCTAACACGATGCGCTGAATACTTGCTTAGCGCTTAGATCACAGTGCCTAACAGTTAGGTTGAGTTTGTTCTGCATATGAAGGGAATAGTATTTTACATCTCCCTGTTGCTAGGTAGCTAATTCCAATGTGGAGTTTTTAAGGTAAATGCTGCAAAGTACCAAGAGCCTTGGCAGCATAACTGCTTCATGGAGTTAAGGTGTTACAGATGCAATTTAAAAGTAAACATGACTTTTGCTGATTTCATTAACTTTTCTGCAACTGGAAGGAATTCCTGTGACAGCCAGTCAGTAAAAAACATGTCTTTGCCCCTGCTAGCTATGGCAGTGCATTTTCTGCTGTTCACTTTTTCTTCTGCTTTTGTCTGTAATAGGACTGCTGTATCCATTTTGCTCTAGTAAAATTTACAGGATAAGAGTTGCCAGCTGTGTAAAAGGTGGTTCTGTTGCTGGTGTCTCTTTTGGCCATTTCAGGCTTGAAAAAATGTAACTTCATTAAGAATAAAACTGATTAGACTGGATTTGCTGAAATTCTTCATTGTAGAATTCTCAAAGTTTACTTTGATTCCTGGCAGGCTATTTATCCTCCTCTTTTGAATAGTGAATTATTAGCAACGTGATTGGCTAACTTCACTGTCAGCAATAATTCTTGTCTTGTGTCCTTCCAGAAGACCATATTCAGCAAAGTTTGCATTTGAAAATGGAAGAATAAAACATGGGTTAAGATCTATGTTTTTGAATACGGGATTAAATAGACCCATAAGTACAGAGGAAAGACAGGTGTTCAAGTTATGGTATGAATTGTGTTCTTTTTGTGACAGAGGGTTAGTGCTTTTCAGTAGGGCAAAAATCAGTACTTGCTCTTTGGTGCAGTCTCAATACAGTGCAAGTAAGGCAGATGTAGATTTGGGACACTGCTGGAAGATTTCTGGTGGTTTAGCTTAGTTTTATTTCCTGTGTTCTGGTGTTTTCTTGGAAAGTTGTAGTTACTTGCTCACTAAACCGTTTAAGGAAGCCAAAGTTTGTCCTCTCATATTCCATACTTAAGAAATAAGTCTTTTGAAGATGCTGACAATAGTTAATGTTTTGTCAACTTCTCTTTTGGGAATGTTGCCTGATGGTATGGTAGTGACTAATAGATCTTCCCTTCATGATCTTACAGAGCAGTGGAGCTGTGCACTGAAATGTGTAGTGTTTGTATTTGCTGAGAAGGCCAGTGCAGCAACTACAGCAGTACCCAGGCATGTAAGATACTATTTCAGTATTTCCCTCAGCAAACCCATACAGCATTACACTGCTTGCCATCCCTTCAGGGTACTCAGCTGTAAACATTAGCACAGACATTAGTTTGTCTGGTGTCTTTTAATAATGCTGATGTTTCTCATATCTAGTATATGTCCCTTCACCACTGAAGCATATGTTACTTCAGTGGTAAAATAACATGGAAGTTGGAATGCACATTGTATTGTTGTTAATTCAGTGAGATTAGGCTAAGAACTATGGTGTCATCCAAGGAAGAGAGATAGGGTTGTGTCTTGGAAATGCCTCAAACTATCCTTAAAATTGCAGTGCCAATTTTGGTGCAGTGTGTTAAAATGTAGTGAAATCAGAGTAGACTTTTGTACACACACACACAGAAAAAAAAAAAAGCCTTTAATCAGGAAAGAGATTTTGTGAATGACTTGCCTATTCTGGCAGAAAGCTTGAAGTGGTGTATAGCAGAATACACAGACTAATACAGCCTCAACCAAAAATTTTGGGTGAACTGTCCTATTCATCTTGTGGAGTGTTTTGTTTTTACCTTATAGTAGCACAACATGAAAGCCTCTGATCGAGTCAGTTCTTGGGCAGCTCTGAAGTCATTTTGCAATACTGTATGCTTGGTGCTTTGTTCCTGTAGCTTTGCCTTCACTTCCCTCACAATGGCATTTTTCTTCTAACACTGGCTGCTGTGATACAGAGCACTGTGAGGGATTCAGAAGGACAGGGGAGAAACATTCACATGTTGCTTTTCATATAAGGGAGCAGGAAGAACACATTGGTTTCTCTCACTTCCCCAAACCTGGCTCCCATAAAAGTGAATATAAAATGGACATTCTGAGATGTGCAATGTAGAGAAGGTAGAAAGGGGCTTAGGTACATCCAGAGGACTGGTTTCCTTACAGATTTACTATGAGCAGAAGGATATGTGGCTGAGAAGTGCAGTGTCTTTCCCTTTGAGTTGAACATCTTATATATGAATTGACACTGTAATTCACCTGCTTGGTCTTTATTGTCTTTTTTTCTGCTAAGTGTTTGTTTGGAGTACTTTTCACACTGTAGATTTAATGAAAACCTTGGACAATAACTTACCAAGTAAAACCATTTGACAGAAGGAGCTTATTGGAAGATTTTCTTTTTCCTGGGTTTCTTCCAAGGGTTGGGTTTAGATTGCCAAGGATTGAGTTGGTCAGATTCAGTGTCTGTCCTGTGTTGATGTGAGACAAGTATCATTGAAAGTCTGAGAGATTTAGAGATTTAGCAAGCTTTTTAGCTATGAAGTTGATAATTGCACAAGATAATCTGTGATGTCTATTCTGAAGTGCCAGTATTCTTGTGTTTCCTACCCTTTAGTGCTGTGCAACTTTTGGCCTTTTTAACATAGTATTTTCTTAATTTTACATAATCTACTGAAATGATAATCAGTGCTGCATTTATTTGTGACTTCTTGATACCTGAAGTGAGCTGGTCAATCTGTTAATGTTTTGAAGGGTTTATTTGGAGATCCTTACTTTGGTTTAATTCTTTAGCATGATGTGTGCAAGTACTGTGCCGTAACTTCTTACTGTCGTGCTCGTTGTTTTTTCTTAATGCTTGTAGAGATTTCTTCTACTTTATCCGAAGAGAGGAAACAGCTTAATGGTAAGTATTCACCTGGAGTCAGGTGGGGAGTAAATCTTAAACTTACTTGAATATTATCAAATGAGCAGTGTTTATCTAGTCTTCTGTCTGTCTTTATATCTGAATCTGATATTGCGGCTCCAGTGATCTGTGGAAATTACAAAAGGCAAAATCATTGTATTGTGAATTCACTGTTTAAAAGTATTCTAAGACTGCAGTAGAGTAGTATAGATAGGGGAGAGATGAGATGGACAAGCTTTCTGCTCAAGTTGGACAAAATAGGTCACAAGTGTGCTATGAAATCTGCCACTACAAAATTGCCAGGCTTTTTGATCCTTCTATGTATCAGAAAAGCTAGGTGGCCATGGGGCTGGAGTAGCAGAGAAAAGACAAAATCTTGGGGAACCCTTAAAATTAATAGTTCTCTACTAAAACTTGGAAGATCATCATTGGGAAACAAGTTGAAATGGAGGTGAATTAACTGATCACAGCATGACTGAACTATTTGAGATGTAACTGTGAGAATGACTGGGCTGACAATGGTTGCAGCTCTAAGAGAAGCAAGTATAGTCCTGTGAATGTATTAGAAGGTTGATGGTAGACCTTGTAGAGATGGGGAAACATTCAAGCCTCCACTGAGCCCTTCCTTGAGCGTAAGCAACCTTGAGGGTTGCTGGTGATCCAGAACTATGTATTTGATTTTGACGCTTTTAACGAAATTTTACAGACTGATTAGCCATATAAGAGGCTTCCTAAAAGAATATGGCTTATGAAGTCCCATCAGATGAGGTGTGATGGGGGTGTGTTGGTGGAGCAAATAAGATGTACACCTGTGAAGGGAAATAATACAATTTGAACTCAAGGCATGAAAAGGGATAGGTGCAAATTTGTCATGGAGAGGTTGAGGCTGAAACTTTGGAAGAGGACCCTAGAGCATTAAAATTTTGAAGTGACAGGAAGAGCAGAAACCTAGATGTGTCCTAAGATGAAGCCAGAGAAGTGCTCAGGATGGTAGCCCAGCAAGTCCAGGCACAGTGAGGAAAAAATCATTTGTTCATGCTTTCTCTGGTGAATTTGAGTTCCCAATTGTTTTCTTCTTTCTCATGCTGTCTTCCTTGCTCCCCGCTTTGTGTTCTGTGAATGTTTACCTGTTTGGCAAGATGTTTTACAAAACAGGAGAGGTCAGTTCCTGAGGTTACCTTCCGTGAGGGTTTTCATATTCAGTTGTTGCATTTTGGTGCAAATTTAAGTCAAAATGAGTGTAGAAATAAGCATCACTGTTTGAAAGCGGGAAAGAGAAGCCTATGGCATGGGCTCTGATTTTTTGGAAGTTGTTGGCACTGCTGAAGACATTTTTTTCTTATCAATGTAGAATGTGTAAATAATAATTGTATTTGGATTGTGCTCGGATCAATCAACTTAAATGTATCCTTGGTTTTTCTGAACATCAATTGTATGTAATGTTAGGGGCAATTAAAGATTAAGTTTTCAGAATATATTGATAGTAATAGCAGTCAGCGTGGGTGTAGCCTAATGTGCTCTTCAACATCTGTTCGTACTAGAGTTTCAAACAAAAGGCATAAAAATTTCAAAACACTGCCATTACCAAAGCATGCCTGAAAAGTTCATATTTGTTTGAGAACAAATATGTATTTAAGTTATATTTTAAAAATTACTTTTTCAGCCTTGCACTTCTGAGCTAAACTCAATTTCTCTTTCACCCAAACTATTATAGTGATGATTTTTGTAATATCATTTTGTAATATTTTATATTTTTTGTAATATAAGTAAAAAAAAAAAATAATTTACTTGGGCAGTTCCACTGCCTGAAAACAAGCTGATGTTTGAGTATATGCACATAAGACCTTGAAAAAACTTAGTATGGAAAAGGGTGATGGGAGAAGAGTTTGAGCTGAAGTTTCAAGTACAGAAAACTAAATCTTGACGTTCAACTGGCTGGAATTCTTTAGCGTAATACAAGTGTTCCTATTTTTCCTACTTGGAGTTTACAAATCAGGTCAACCTTGTCCTGGGTCATCTTAGAATGAAGAAAACAATAGGTACAGAAAGCTTTCCGAGCATCCTAAAATAGTCTAGATTAGAAGGAACATCTGGGGCTTGTTTGGTCCAGTGTCCTGCTCAAAGCAGGGTGAACTTTGGTACTACATCAGATGGCACATGAGCAACCCCACCCTCATGGGAAGGGAAGAGGTGTGGTATTTTGATTTTTCTTTTCTTGTTTTACTTTTTTTTTTTTTTCCATATACATAACCAGAATTTTCACCACTACTTTTCTATTGCCTCTTGTGCTTCTGTTGTGCCCCTCTGAGAAGAGTCTGGGTATCTTGTCTATGCTTCCTTATCTTTAGGAAGTTGAAGACCATAGTTGGATTTCCCCTTCACCGTTTTTTTTCCGGGCTGAACAGGCACTGAGTTCCCCCAGCCTCCCTTCATATATCCTGTGCTTCAGGTGCTAACGATCTTGGTGGCCTTTTCCTGGACTTGATCTGTTACACCAGTGTCTGTCCTGCACTGGGAAGCCAAAACTGGACACAGTACTCCAGATGTGGTCTTACAAATGCTGAACAGAGGGCAGGAATCACTTCCCTTGAACTGATGGCTATGCTGTTGCCCAGGATAGAGTTGGCTTTCATCAGCACAAAGATGCAGTATCTGCCCAAGTTTGGCTTGTCTACTAAGTTCATGGAAGGTTTTCTGCAAAGCTCCTTTCTATCTAATCAGCCCCAACTTGTTTTGTTGTATCAGATTTTTTCTCTCTTTTTTTTTTTTTTTGTTTTGTTTTTCCCAGGTGCAAAATTTTGCATTTGCCTTTGAGCTTCATGGAGCTTTTGTCAGTCCATTTCTTCAGTCTGTCTGGTCCCTTTGAATGGTAGCCATAACCTTTCATATTTCAACTGCTTCCCATGATTCGTTATGGTTCACGTACTTTCTGACAGTGGGACAGTGTGTGCCCTTCAGTTGCTAATGACACTATCAAACAGTATCGGCATTCTTTCTTCTCTAGGGAATCACAGCTGTAAGTAGCCACCAGTTGGGCTTTGTACTGTTGATCACAGTTTCAATGACTGTCAGCGCTACTAATTTTCTATCCAGACTGTAATCCACCTATCAAACCCATCTCGCTCCGATGTGGCTATGAGCATAATGTGAGAAACTCGATCACTAGCCTGGCTGTCCCATGGGAGTCTGCAAAGTAGTTCCCAGAACAAGCTGAAGTTTGCTCTCATGAGATGCGGAGTTGTAATTCTGTTCATCCTGGTCACCTTAAACTTCTTCATTTCATGCCTGCCATCAGCCTTTGGTTTCACCACCAGGTTTTCTTTATTTATGACTGCCATGACCGGTAGAACACTTTCCTTAATTGGTTCATTGATTACTTGGGTTATTGTGTTTTAATTGCAATGTGACTTATTGTTTTCACATAGCCTCCTACAATTTTACAAAATAATTCATAAATAACTTGGTTTGCCAGAATGTTCTATTTTACTGTGGCTGTTCATATATTTCTGTTGACCTGCAAAAGCAAACGGGAGTGTCCATGACCATGAATTCCTCTTATCCATGGAGGCCAACCTAAGCATAAGATATATGTCCTCAAGAAAGGCTTAGCAGGCTTTTATCATTATGTGGCTGGTTTTCTTTTGCAATGATCTGTCTGCTCTGCCATTTAGCTTCCTTGGCAGCTGCAGATGGTATGTACTTAGGGGTAATTAAGGATCAAAGAATATGTAATTCTAGGGAGTTTTAATTGCTTTGGGTTAATTCCCCCATCTGGGTGATCAAATAGTTTTGACAGATTGGATTAGACCAGAGTGGCTCTTTTTGTCTTTATCTACTTCCCACATAGTGTAGCCACTCAATTACCGTATTAAAGCTTGTAGTCAAACTACAGAATTTACTGGCTTTTAGAAGATAATCATCTAGGTAACTGAGAACTCGTATGTTAATTATTTTATGCATAGCCACTTCAGGTTTGCAAGGTTGGCCTTTGAGTGAGCTTGAAACCAGCACTTACTGTTATCTTAGACCTCTGCCTAACTATTGTCTAGGAAAACTCCTGCTGTTCATGTGGTGTTACAAATCATAGTATATTTCAGTCTGTGCAGCTTCCTCCATCATGATTTTATAGAACTTTTGTGTTAAAACTGATGAAGAATTGCAGTTGCTTTTGTCTGTCATCTCTGCTCAAGTTTTTGCCAGATGTGTTCAGTTTCTATTAGGCCAGAGATTAGTACAGTCGATGTTCTCAAAGACTGACTGAGTGTTGGCTCCCAGCAAAGGTTTTTTTCAGACTGTTTCATATTGTTTAATAATTAAAATGAGTAGCTGAATTCTCTGACAATTCCTAGCAAAGTAGGGAGATTAAGGCTGGTATCTTTGCTTAACTGACTTCTGTGAAATTTTACTTGTGAATTAGGTTAGACCAGATGTCACAAATTGAATTTGTTCATTTGAATTGTATAAACAAATAGTTCTGTTAAAGGAAATTCATTCAGATAACCTTTTTTTCCATGTTTTGCTATCACAAAGTGTGAAAGCACAAGCTAATGACAGATAAAATTGAGACCAAGGTACATGTACCAGTAGGGCTGCACACGGGTTCTGTGGTATATGGAGCTCTTAATTTCTGAAGTAGAACTTCATGTTCTAGGAGCCTGCTTTCCAAGACAAAGCGCTGCATAAACTCTTTTTTTTTTTTTTTTTAAAAAAAAAAAAAAAAGTACATGGATCCTTCTGGCTGCCTGTGGAAATAAAGCTACTAAATATTGTGGAGGGGTATTTAGAACACTCAATTAAAAAAAAAAAAATATCTCTGATTATGATTTCTATTAAGTGAGCATCCCAGCAAATGTTTTGACTGTGCTCTTTGTAGGTGTACTTCCTGAGAAGAAAGTACTGGCTGCATCTGCTAAAGATTTAGCTCCAAGGTAAACCTTTGTCTTTTATTGTCTGTTGAACATTCTGTTTAAGAATTCTGTGCAGTTCTTATTAAATACAGACAACTTCTTCCATGGTTAGTTCTTGATGTTTCAGCTAAATGAGTATATATCATTACCATCCTCTTATAAGTAGAAAATTTGAAGTTCAAGTTTAAACAACTTGCCAAAGGTCATATTGACTGTATAGGCAGATGATGATGATGATGAAAGGTTCTTGGCTCGCTCTGTTGGTTTCTAACACTTGCACTGCCTTGCATTATATAAAAATATATGGCTTATATTTGCAGGCTCCTCAGCCTTGCTTCTTGAGAAAACCCCTGGAAAGTGATTCCAGCTGGGCTGATCACTTTTTTGACTTTAGTTAATTTGTCCATAAATAAGTTGACATGCCTTGGAAAAACGCTTAATTTCAAGTTGGAATATGTTAAAATCTCATAGCCTATTGTTGAAACTTGAATATAGCTAATTAAAGCAGGCCCTAAAACCCCATCATGATATGCCTTCTGTTTTCACTGAGGTATTTACTCCATGATGCCTTGAGTTGCCAACATTGTTTCTCACTTTGCGTCAAAATCTCCTGTGAATGTGTCATCTCTGGGCTAGTTACGTGCAACTGTATAAAATATTGTGAACAGCTGCTTGTGAACAACAGGAAGGTGGCTTATATTCTGGAGTGCTCCCCAAACCTTTCTGCCTTTCTTCCCATGTGTGTCTGGCATGGTCTGGTGTATGACTGGAAGATATGCAGCCTAGAATGTGTTGGCCATCAGGGGTGTCTGCTGGAGGAGGCATCCTCATTCTCTGCCTTCTTTTCTGGAACAGGAGCCCAAATGGACTTCCAGTAGGTGGAAGTGGTTAGGACATTGGGGAAAGGAGAAGATGCTAGTAATGTAGGTGTGAGGGGTTGACTTTGTTGTGGGGACAGGGTTGACTTTCACTGGCTGGGATTCCAACCCATCTGGAAGTGGAGTCAGAACTATAGATGTCTGTGGTGGGGAGCCAGGCATGAGATTGTCAGGTGTATGGTCCCCATGAAAACGGGTAGAGGAAGGGATAGTTTGTCGGGTTGGATCAGTAAGTTACTTCTTGGCAAGTATAAGGCTGTACAAACAATTAGCATTTGAAGACTTTCTGTTTCTTACCTTACCCTGGATTTATTACAAGGTTTGGGCAGCTTGGGAACATAGGAATGTAAAATCTTGATTTGGGGCGATGAAAAGAACTGTGGTTTTGTGGTATGTGTGTGGAATCTATAACTTTTGGAAACAACCTTGGCTATTTAATACTTTTGTCTGGAGTCAAGGATTTTAATCATCTTGTTAGGAAGATTCATATGCTGCAAAGAGGATGATGCTTTTTAAGTAAAACCAGTGCCATATGTTTTTAGCTACAATGTGCTGACTATCAGGATGCATATGTAGACTGTTCTTATTTGAATACTATTTTCAGAATTATTGGCTTTGGACTTATCTTTTCAAAAATAGTAAATATTGTATTTGGCTTATAAATTCATGAAGAAAGCTCTGCTTGAAAACTGCTAATTAAATCTATTTTGATATGCTCATAGAAAATATATCTTTTTTTTTTCTTCACTGTATTTTTTGTTTTACAGTTATGACTGGTTCCAAACAGATAGTTTGATCACCATTGTCATATATACTAAGCAGAAGGTAAGTGTGTTTTATGAAAGAGAATTACAAGATCCAGTTTTGATCCAGCTTGAATTCTGTGAGAACTTTATTAATTTTTTTTTCCTTGCCTATGAAAGGATATGAATGCAGAGTTGGTGATAGTTGACTGTCAAGACAAACGACTAAGGGGAGAGATCATCGTGGATGACCACTCATATCTTGTAGAAGTTGGTAAGTACTGTAATTTTGCAGTTAAATATTGAATTTTCGTTTTACTTTATTAAAACCCTCTCATCAGACCTTATGCATTGTATGTATACCAATTAATATTTTTTTTTCCCTTTTCATTAGAGTTGAGTACTTTAAAGTACCTTGATGTAAAGGGATGTTGTGGTTTAACCCCAGCCAGCGACTAAACACCACACAGCCACTCTCTCACTCGCTCCCAGCGGGATGGGGGAGAGAATGAGAAGAGTAACAGGGAGAAAACTCACAGATTGAGATAAAGACAGTCTAATAGGTAAAGCAAAAACCATGCAGGCAAGCAAAGCAAACCAAGGAATTCATTCACCACTTCCCATCGTCAGGCAGGTGTTCAGCCATCTCCAGAGAAGCAGGGCTCCATCACACGTAATGGTTACTTGGGAAGACAAAACACCATCACTTCAAATGTTCCCCCTTCCTTCTTCTTTCCCAACTTTATATATGCTGAGCATGATGTCATGTGGTATAGGATATCCCTTTGGTCAGTTGGGGTCAGCTGTCCTGGCTATGCCCCCTCCCAGTTTCTTGTGCACCTCCAGCCTTCTCTTTGACAGGCCAGTATGAGAAGCTGAAAAGTCCTTGACTGCTTAGCAACAACTAAAACATCAGAGTCTTATCAACATTATTCTCATCCCAAATCCAAAACACAGCACTACCAGCTTCTAGAAAGAAAATTAACTCTATCCCAGCCAAAACCAGGGTAAGGGATTACGTTGTTTATCAACTCACATCTTCATTTCTTTAGGTATGTACTTATTTTTTTACATGTAGAATAAGTTGTAGTAAGAAATTGATGTAAAAGTCATGTATTCTTCAAGTGTGGTTAATAAAATGCCCTTATTCAAAAAGGGCAAGTGGAACGATTTAGTTAAATGCAGGTCGGTAGCTTTACATGAGTCATTGTTAAAATTAATGGGGAAAATGATGCCCTTCTTAATGTTATGTATTAGGCCTGCAGAAGTCACTGGGCTTCTGCACGAGTGAAATTTCAGGGCCAGATAAAGATGCATAGGGTTCGAGGCTCATGAGTTCGCTCAGTATTTCTAGCCTTAAACTGTATGTATATATGATGACTAGAATATAATTTTGGTTTTGCTTAATATAGGATTTATTTCTCTTTATTTCAGACTTGGGTCATGCAGTTCAAGAAGACTTGGCTGGTAAGTTCTGTCTCTTGCAGCACTTCTGTATCTCTAATATCAGAACGTGGAACTTCAGTCTATGTTTCTGACTCATCAGATACTTCATTTTTGTTTACCGCAAAGTTTGGGCACAATCAATCAAATTAAACCATAACATTGAAATTTATTTTTTTTTAATTGTGGCATTTGGGCTTGTCAAAGTAATAAGTTGATGGTGCTCTGATCTCTCTGAGTATGACTGAATGTTAAAATAATTGGAAGTTAGTTCTGTTGTGCATTTGTAAACTGTTCTTTGCTTAAACTGTGATTTTTTTCTTGGATTTAATTATTCAAATGCTCTTGAAAAGAAGGAAGGACTAAATAGTGGTAGTTAGCAATTTCTAGTAAATGAGGTCTCTGAATTCATGAGCATTCTTTTTGATGAGATGGACTGTGAAGCTTTTTACAATGTATTTAGTAAATAAGATACATTAATTATGAATATTAAGTTAGTGCTTGTTTTAAATGCATTGTAAAACGTTATAAAGAGATGACTGGAAGTATATTTAATTTGATATTTTAATTTAACGGATTAATTCCGTGTGTCTTGAGAAATGACTAACCCTTCTAAAATTTTGTTATAATGGAAGAGTAAAATATTTTTTTCTTACAAAATGTAACTAAAAATAACAGTGTGAAACCTTTTATCTTTCAGTGAATATTGCTGAAAAAGTTGGGAAAGTAGAGATTGTCTTAAAGAAAAAGGATAACATTCATTGGAAAATGCTGGGACACCCCTTGGAGAGTCATAATACATTTATCAAACGCACGGAAAGAGGTAAGCAGTTTTATGGCCATGTTACTAGTTGTTTTAAGACTTTTTGGAACATGTTAGGCATATTCAGTTTCTCCCAGGTTTTTCTTTTCCTGTAGTTATACTTCATTTCTTTTAGGACTGTCCTCTGCTCTTGTTGAAAGATGCTCAGGAACCCCCCAGAAAGGGTTCAGCTTAGTGGTTTTTTTGCTTTGCTTTGTTGGTTTGTTTTGTCCTGCAATAGAATTGGAGGTCTTCCAGCATTGTGGAAGGACTGGAAGAACCTAGTAGAGGAAGGTGAAGACTGCTTGAGCGTTGTTGCATCTCATGGCTATCTCTGTGCTTAATATCCTTTCTGTCTGTATGAAAACCTCAGTAGACCCGGAAGGAGAGCGTGCGTGGCCTTGTGGCAATAATCATAGGAGTAACTGTAGTGAAGGAACAAAACCCTCCCTTTCCAGCTGTTACTATACTGCAGTAACATACTTCAATGCTGTAATGGTGTTCCAGCGCACGGCATCTTTGTAACTTCAGCTATGATTAAATAAGGCAATTCAAGGCACGTACAGGTATCAAAGCCAGCTCTGAATAAGCTGATGTGTCTGCAAGAAGCAGTAGATGTTACATATGACTCCATTTTGTGGAAACATAATAGGATGAGCTTGATGCAGCACCAAAGTGTATTATCCTAATCAGTGTGCCTTTTTTTTTTACAGCTAAATTAAAAATATCTGCACAATTACATTATATAATACAAGCGTGCTCCTGATGTTATTGCATCTGTCCAGTTTCTCAAAAGCCTATTCACCCTCTGTCTAATAATACTTGAAAGTTGACTGATGTTAGTCTGCCTTATTATGTGTGAAAGCAAAGATGTACGTTTTAAAGAGCTAATTGAATGTTGATCACAGTGTGCTACACCTCTTACTGGCTCTGTTACGCTACTTAGGGCTTTAAATTGAGAGATTACTGTGGTACAAAAAGGAAGACCCACTGCATAGAAGCACGTATCTCTAGCTGCCTTTAGCTTATGTCGACTGTCATTTTCCTTATGAGAGTTTCAGAAACTGTTCAATCATCCACTTTAATATTAGATTTTTCAGTGCAATCCTCTGTATTTAAGGGGATACAGCATGGAATAATATGTTATTCACTGTTCATTGCTCATTTTCTCCCTCCTTATTTATCACTTTTCATGATTATAGAAAACAAAATAAGAAAATAACCTGAAAGAAGAAGAGGTGTAGCATATAGTGGCTTTATAGGTCCTTTGCAAATAAAGGTGAGGATGATTGGATGCAGTTGTCAAAAACCCAATTAAGCATTAGAAACCAATGCTTCCTAGATGATTATTCTGCAGTTTCTTCTAAGCAGTTGGTCTCCAACATAGCATTTGTCATGTTCTGCAGAAAACTATTACAGATATTGGATAACTTCGTTATGTATCACTGACTGACTGAGTTCAGACCAGTTTAAATTGAATCTCCAGAGAACTTAGAACTTGCTGAGCCCAAGTTTCTTCAGTTCCCTGATTACAAAGCTGACAAATCTAGCAAGTATTTTTGTATCTATGGCTTTTTAATCCCTACTCCAGAAGCTTTTATTCCGCAGTTTTTTAAATTTTAAAACCCCCAAATTTAAAGTTGAACATGCCAGAAGGTTCATGGAGGAAGAATGTTTAGGCCTAGACGTCTTTCCTTTATTCCAACACTGTGCTTTCAGCTTAGCCATAAAATCTGCGTGTTGGGGCCTTCTCTTCACTCAGTTTAGTCTTAAGTAGTCACTCTTCATTTCTGCTTAGGCTTGTGCTCCCTTACTCTAAATTGCAGAGTTATCAATTATGCTCCCACTTCTGTGGGAAGTGGGGTTGTGCTGTGGGAACTGGGTGTGCAGTTGGGTTTATGTGCAAAACTACTTTTCTGAAGCAAAATAACTTTGTTCTGGAAACAAAATAATCAAGACTTCCAGCCCAGTAAATAATTCTGATCTCATACATCAATTAATTTATTTTATATATGAAGTTAAATAGATCTTTCAAGAGAAGGTTAGATTGTTCTTTGATAAACTGCAGATAGTATGAAGTGTGTTGCAGATATAGAGGTTCTCCTTAATACTACTTACACTTTATTTTGTCTGCTCGGATAGTAGTAGTATTAAGGCTGTACACATGTGGCTTGTCCCTGTACCTGTGCCCACACTAGGAGTGCTTGTAACACAGGCAGAACATAATGTCAGGTACTAGTAAAGTACAAATATATCCTGCAGTAAGATGGCATAAATGTGTGTGCTGTTGACCAACTAGACGTAGCCAGCTGCTTACACTATGCCAGTGTGTAGCTGTGATGGGAGGAGGATCAACGAGGGCTATAAACCAGACAGAGGAAGGACATACTAGCTTTGTAAATAGCTGTACTGAAGTGATCTATCAGTTGCTATTAAAACCCCCCAGCAATGTGTCTGCTGTAAATGCAGTAATTTAATCTTTATTTTTACAACAGACAATTCTAAGTTCTACAAAAAAGTAATGAAGCTGCTCTTCAGAGACAATGCCATAATGCAGAGATGATACTGGAAGCCCATGATGACTTTTATGCTGTAAAGAAACAGCAGAAGCCCCTACATTTTTCCCCTTAAGCTGGGAAAGTCATACTCCCAGATAAATTGCCTACGGATTCAGAAATTCATGATGAGTTTAGATTAACATTTTGGTCAGTGTATCTGTTATTTAACTGGGAGGAAAGAACAGAATTGTGGAATTAACTCAAAGTTGAGGGTGGGGGTTTAAAATTTTAGTGTAATTTCAGGGAACTACACTGTATTTTAGGATGTATCAGTAGATTCAGAAGAATTTCAATACTGCTTCTGCTTGTTAAGAATGATTAAGTGCCTAGTTTTCTGAAGGAGTAATTATTTATACCCAACAGTATTGCATAGAGAGCACAATTCAATATAATTGGATTGTCAGTGAAGGGAAGTTGGTGAGATTACTCTTAGCTAGCTGTTATGAAACTGCTCATTAGGAAGTATAAACAAAAACTCACATAGTGCCACTGTCCTGTGAAATTTAAATGCAATATTAAAGAAGGAAGGCAGAACTTTCCCATTAAAAGAAAAAAAAAATACAGTGATAGACTGTAGTTTTTCTCTTGGGTATTAAGACATGATTTTCTTGTAGGTGGCTTTTCTGGGAAATAAGATATGGAAGCCCACTCATGAGGGGATAGGTTGTGATCACCACTGTATATTATGCTTCTGTATCAAGGTGGAATTGCAACCAAGTCTTGGAGATGACAGGCAAGCACTCTACTACTGTTATCTAGACCTGCAGTTTATCAAAGATTGTTTAAACAGGCACCAACTGGAAAAATATTTTAAAATTAGCTTTTGCTGTGGAATTACTTAATAAAAAATGAATTGAATTTCAGCGATCTTTGTCTTAGTTGGTAAAAGAAGATCTTTTTACTTTGATTTTCTTTATTAGTGTGGGGTTTTTTTGTGGAAAAACTGAATTCTGCCAATTTTTTTAAAAATCAAGACCTTCACTGCTGACCACTTAAATACAATTCCATTTTTGAGTATAAATCTGCTCATGATGTCCCTTCAAAAGACTTCTTGCTCTGAATGAGATGGTAATACATTGCATGTACATAAAGAAGTATTTCTGTGTATCCAAGCCTTTTATTTTTGACTTGTGGATAGCTGTACAACTGTAATTGTGTTGAACATAAAGTGAAACTTAAGATTATTTGAATTAATCACATTTTTTTTGCATATTTTCTGGTTTCTTAGCTGCTTTAGCCAATAGAATAAACAACTGATGATGGAGCTGTATGTGGTAATACCAAATATCTGTATCCTGAATTTTGTTTCTACACAGTAAAAAAGAAATTTAAGGGAATAACTAAGTACTTAGCATGCCAGTTTGTAAAATGTTTCAGAATGACTGGGTATATAAAGCAGTAGCCATATGCAAGTAAAAAACTACATGTTAGTAGGGGTGACTTAGGGGGGTGGGGGGGAGGGTGTATGTTTGTGTATTTTTTCCCGTGGAGAATAAACTAGGTCTTCCTTCTGAAAGTGATTCTGAACTTCCACTCAGATTTCTGTTTTGGAAACTAACTTAATTACCAACTTCTACTCTCCTGAAGAGTGTAAAGCTCTTGGCAGCTGTGTGTAACTATTGCCAGATGTGTAGAGGGTCCAATAAAGAGTCAAGGTGATGTTGCCTCTGAGGACTGAAATGGGATGTAATTTTGTGGTTTGGTGCAGTAGTTTTAGTCCACCTTAAGCAGAAGATCATAGACTACTTTGTTGGAAGTTACAAAAGGGAGCGGAATGCTGACGGAGCACTTAAGGTATATTAGCCAGATGTATGCTGTGACAGTGTCCTATTGGCTGCCTAACCAGGGAAAGTTTAGAAGGTGGAAAATGGAAACTTCCTTGGGGGAAGGTGGAAAATAGAAACTTCCTTGGGGGAAATCTGGGAA
>JMFS01120991.1:0-16491 GCA_000699545.1 Podiceps cristatus
ACCCAAAACATTCTATGATTCTATGAATGGAAGATTTTCTTGACTACTTGCAGCCTTTCAGAGATTTGGAAAAGTTTCTTGCTGCGGACACAGCAAGAACTGCTGATTTTCAGCATACACAGGACATTCATGGTCATTCAAGGTTGTCAGGAAGAACTTAATTTCAGATGTTCCCAGGGAAATTGTTTTCACTCTTCTAATCTGGTTGATTTGTTCTTCCCTAGGTTCTTGTACATGGACTTTTTCAACAAGCACTGGGATAAACTGAGCATTTGGTATAGAGTTCACTTTGCCCATACAGTTTGGCCAGCTATGCATGTCACCAACTGAAAAGTACAGACCTAAAGAGGGCAAGGCTAATTCTCAACTCTACACCAGAATCCAATGTTTCATCAGGTGCACCTGAACCCCTTTATGATACATATCCTATGAAGGGACATATAAAAGAATCTCTTAACTGCTTAATTTATAGTCAACCCTTGTCTGAGTATGTGTCATTTATGAAAGGATAACACGTGGCATGTGGACTCATCATTAGCCCAAGGTAACAGAGGTTATGACTTCTAATTCTGTTCTCAGCCCTGCTACAGAGTTACTACATGACCTTGCACAAATCACTTAACCTTTATGTGACTAATTTTATCCATCTATAAAATGGGGATAACAAAATTTTTAGCTACACACAGCAGGATGATGAAAATTAATTAATGCTGTAAAACTCCCTGAGAAAGAAAGCTTAATATACAGGGCCTAATTCCACGAGTATTCACTCTCTGGCTCAGTGTCTTGAACAGTTACTTCTAGCTGAGCAGAATTAGTGTAAAAAGCTACCATCTGGATTTGTTAGCATTATTGAGATTCACTGTGCTTAGATATGGAGCTCGCACAAAACACTCTAGAGAATCAACCCAAGAGAATGCTCAAGTGATTCATTGTTATTAGTTATATACGCCCATACACAGATAACAATCAGCAACATCTGAGTATTCAGAATTTCATAGCGGGGACTCTGAGTCAGCATGTAAAACTGGACATCTCATTGAAAGCCTGTCTGTACTACTGAAGGTGCAAATACCAATCGCATGGCCATATGCTCATGTGCATACGGGAGAAAGACTGCATTGCTCACAGGGTTCTTCAACTTCCTTACTTTAAAATTTGACCTTAAAACTTCATTTTTTCTGGATTGTGGAGCAGTTTTCTAAAATAAAAGCAACATAATTTTCATTAGAAAACTCAAGTTGGAAATGTAGTTTCATGTCACCTACTAACGTTGGAATTTTATGGGATATGACTTCACTCAGCGTAAAGTTATAAAATACACAGCATGAAGAACTAGATAATATCTATGTCTAGAAGTGGAATGAGGGGGGAATGGTAGAACAAAGATCACCATGGTCTCTTCATTCTGCTACTGGCATGCTGTTCTGCAGCGGGAAGTCTGAATCAGTTCTAATCAGGTTTCCATCCCTGTATTTCAAGACATAAAGAAATCCCTATATGGCATAGGGCAACCAATCTTCAGTATCCTAATCTGTTGTTTTACAAAAATACGCATGGATTTATGCTCAAAACAATCTCTGTATTTCTTTCTACTGCTAAGGGTGAATTTTCAAGTTACTGTGATTACAGTAAACCAGAAGATCAGTCTGAAGTTATAAAACTGCCAAGAAAGCAGAAAGCACCAGTCTTGTTTGTGGATATCAGTAATACAATTGCCTTATCCCAGACTAGCAGCAAACCAACAGATTAATGGTTCAAGATCATGTCTGGTATAACTTGAAATATTCTGTGGCAGGCCCTAACTCAAGTGCCCTTTCAAATTAACCTCAGAAGATTCTTCATCATAAGGAAAAATTATTTCTTTATGCAACAGAAGTGATTAACTTTGAACCTTCAAAGTCAAGAGGATTGGAAGGTGTGTGTGTGAGGGGGGGGATTCTGCAATCTCCAAGATGTTTTAAAATGGGTACTTCAGGGAGAAAACAAACACAATAAATATGTCTCTCTCTTCAGTTTGCTTTTGCAAAGCGTTGCAGCCTATTTTGCTGTAAAAAAACCTTCTCTTCTAAATGATCAAAGCAGCATGTGATCCAATCAGGTAAACAACTGCAACAAGCCAGAACAACACAAATGCATTTAAGTGTCCTGTTCGCTGAAGATGTTCGTTGAGATAATGATGCACAGGTCCCAAGAGATCTGGAGAAAAATAAGTAAATAGAAAGTAAAACCAGCTTGATGCTGTCTACGATGAGGTGTGTGGGGTGGAGGAGGGTGGTGGTGTCATTTTTCTCTTTTGTGTTTTATTAGGACTAAGAAATTTAGGGCAGGGGGTTTTTTTGTTCTAAATTTTCTACTTATAAGGGCTGACTTGCCGTTATGAAAGTCTGAGAGCTAGATTAGTTGCGATTGTAGAAATCTCTGTTGCGAGCCAAGAAAACTTTACTTGCATACTACTAAAATCCTTGAGTAGCTTACATACTTATGTTAATATCAGCAGAGCGGAAGAATATAGCAGAAAGGGCTAAACATTGCCAAAATAGCTTACCTCTAATCATACTCTCCCCTAGGTCAGACAAAATAAATGTGCTGTTCCTGGAAAAATAAAACAATAAACTAGTAGTAATAATAATGCAGCACAGACTATTTCTATGAGAAACAAGCAAAGCTAACCCATAAAGAACTAAATGTAAGTTATTTCTAGGATGTTTGGGGTTTATATTTTTGTTTTTATAAAATAAACAAGGCATATAATTGCATTGAATAATTTCTTCTCTGGCTTCTCCATTTATTCTTTCTCTGGCATCCTTTATTCCCTGTATCCCTTGACCCATTACAAGAGAGGATTTAGGGAGGTGCTGATTATTAAAACAGATGATTTTTCTCATTGATTCACATAAAACATACACAAAAGCTTTTCAGATGTGGGGCATGTCATCTGTGAGGCCAGCCCAAGGAGGCACCCACCTGCCGGCCTTGCATTACGTTCTGCTGCTCCCACTCTGTCATGCCGGAGCCTAAGCCAGTCTTCTCAAGTCATTCACACCGATTCACTCAAGCTCAATGAACTGGCAGATTTTGTCTCTGTCTGGTAATACCCTTAAACTGTTCCGCTTCTAAGCAAAAACCCTGCAGCTCTAGAAATTCCCCTTCTCTCCAAAATGCAGAGAAAGCAGTCCATCTCTTCTTACCCTTTCCTTGCTCGGGCTGGTTTGCAGTCCCCCCCACGGCATTAACCAGACTGCTACAACATGGTCTTTAAGATGGCAGGGAACCAAACAAATTGGTTCATGCGGGTAGTGATTGAGAGACTTAAGCATCATGCAGCCTATAGCATGGACACGGCTTATCTCTCCTTAGGTTACATTCATTTTTAAAACTTCATTTTTACAATGTTTAATCATTTTAAGGGCATTTTCCTGTTTGCTTTAGTGCTGATGTAGAGTTAGCAGCAATTCTTGTAGTACACTGAAACGCAATTGATGGGAGGATATGTTGTTTGTGATACCCTGAGGTGTATTCCAAGGTGCTTGCCGCTTTATGTGGTGAGCCAGAGAATACAGGTGTGCTGTGTGTGCCGTTCAGCTTTTTACTTTTATCTTAAAACATTTTCTTAAGTTACTACCAGTCAGCCTTAGTGAAAAAGAGTCTACCTGAAATGATCATTCATATATGTACATGTGTGCCTTGAATCCAAAATTAGTAAGACACATTTCCATATCATTAGATACCCATTTTCAGTTGCTTCATTTTGATAATTGGGGCTTATTTTTCTTATCATGAGTCAAGTAGCAAAATCACCGAAAGCGGAACAGGGTAAAGGTGACTCATCCTACCTGAGGTCTCCACATATGCTTGGTTTTTACAGATGACAGTAATTAAATAAATACATCTAAATGCATGGGTGAGTAAGAGACCAATCCACTCTGCACTCAAGTGCCTGGAAACACTGCAACTGGCACTTAACTATGATGCCTAGGAAAGATCCATTTTTGCCTGTTAAGAGATCCTGGAGTTACCTAGGAATGTGGTCTGCATCTGTCCTCGTAAATGCAAACGTTGCTGGACTGATCCCAGAGGCCAGGGTGCTATTGTCATTGTCAGTAAAATGTTAAGAACATCTCCAACAGACACAAGTGAAGGCAATAACAAAACACCGAACACAACAGATCAAGCCTTATAAGCCCTCTTCTAGTATCCCCATCTGATAAGTCCCTTACTGTTGCTTTAGGTTTTGTGTACACACCGTGTCTTCCCAAAAAAACGTAGGTAGTGTTTTTTTTTTTCCCCCTCTTCTTAATGTGCAGAGTTCAGCAGCCACATTTCTGAAGAACTGGGGGATGGGGGTGGGGTGGGGTGGGGAGGGGGATTCTGAAAAATTGATGGCTTTAAAAATGTATTTCCATATTCTGTAGCACATTTTATTTACTATTCACTAATATCAGAAGACAAACAGTACAATTCTTACAAAAAAGGGTGATATTATTCTGTTGAATCCACGCTGTATTTACTATCAGTGTTTCACCATCTACAGGATTTCTTATTAAAGATGATCTGCTGGACTTCTCTAAAGAAACCCATCTAAGAAGTCTGTCTAACCCCTCATAAACTCTTTTCTAGTCTATCATAAACTACAATCACTTCCTATAAAGAGCTCAGGAAATTATGTAGCCAGGCTTTTGGTGGTGAAACTTCTGTTGCAGAAACCAATCTGAGTGCTCATTTAGATCTGAAATGTCAACAACTCTATGTTCCACTACTCATATATTAAAAAAGTCAGCAAAAATAGGTATTCTACATATTACAATGCACCCAAGTTGCTAGCAGTAGGAATCATCTGTGTAGTTGAGACTTGACTGTATTAGATTATGTAGGAAAGTTCTCAGCTATCTTTGCATATTTAAACCATAGCAACTTGCGTAAAGTTTTGCCCAAAGCAAATAGCCAAATACTCTGTATGAGCACAGTGCATACCCTCAAATCTGGACTTAGCAGAATTAACAAAGCTTCTATATATGCCTTGGGATTGTCTTCTGACAAATAAAAGAGCAAATTAATCCTAAAAAATTAAAAGGATGATTAAACTAATTTAATACTTACATAATATTTCCTCCTACTTGCATTTTTTTACTAAATATCAGAAGAGCTGGATAGTTTTCTCCTTTGCTATTGGAATGATATGTATTGGGAAGAAATTAAGCTACGTGTCCTGGGAAGTATTAAGCTATGTGCAATGATAGTACGTCTTTGAAGTGAAGCAATAAAACAAAAGAGCACAGTTCTATTGGTAATATAGATTTGCTTTAACTGCTGAATAATTGTTAATTCAGAAAGTAAATATAAAGTGTGTAGAATCTTTCAAATTCATGAATATATTTTCATAGGCAGAAATGTCATGACCAAAAAAAAAAAAAAAAAAAAAAAAAAAAAGATGTAGCAGGCTTGGTGAATTTTGTTGAATGCTTGATGAGTTTACAAATCTTTTATCTTAACACTTACTACAGTTTGAGACTGGTGAATAATTCGCAATGAATATTTCATCAGACACATGTTGCCTTCTTTTTGCAAACAGAATATCTGCAAACAGATCATAGTTTTCCAGATTCATTTGTTATTTGAAATTACTTTAAAAAAAAAAAAAAAAAAGTAACTATATAGATTAATCCAAAATCGTTATCTGCAAATATTTGACAACTCGGTTGGGCTGGTTAGTTGTGATGAGCCAGATAAGTCACGGGGTATTCTTTCTATTCATGCACTGGAACAAGCAGCATATACTTCTGGAAGAAATATTTACACATGCGAATATGACATTTAGTTTCAGTGAATACCCCTGCATGTGATAGGGGAACGTGTGTTCTATGACCATTTGCACCAGTAAAAGGCAATCATTCAAATGTCTGTAGAAAGCAAACACAAAAGGAGATTGTGATTATCACGTAGCCAACATGAAATACAATCCTATTTTTAAACAGGGGAATGAATTAACAATATGCTGTTGGTAGGGCAGATAAGTGGCACTGAGGACACAAAGACAATCCCAGTGACAGATATTTGCATACTATTTGTCCATCTTGCCTTTTTGTAACTGTTTGATGCTCTTGGGTACCTTTTGTTAAGATGAAAAATAGTTCCTAGGCAGTAACAAACTAGGCCAATGACAGTAGCAACAGATATCCAATAGTCATCCTCAAAATTGATTTTGTTCCACGCTGTGCTGGCTAACCACTGTCCTCAGGGTTGCTTGAGGAGGCAGAAATCACTTCTCACTTTGTAATATACTTCTTCTTTGACAAAAGCTAAAAGGAGCTGTGTCAGAGAAGCTGTTGTGGGCACCTTAAATAAGTGGAGGATCCTTCCAACTAAGGAAATCTCCCATAACTGGATCCAGTCAATTTATAACCGTTTAACCTGTTAGGTGCAAGATGACTTTAATCCAGCTTAGAAACTGGCATCTGTTTTCATAGAACAATAAGACACTGCAACCTGTACAAGATTAGAAATTTCTCCCTGCCTGCCACATGTACTTTTTCTAAGTAACTGATCCAAAATGGGCCATCCCCGTTGTAGTCCTCTTTATGCAGACTGGTTTCTCACACAAACAGTCACACCTATCACCTAACTTCTTGCGCATTTTGTCTGTGATGGAAATGGTGAACCCCACGGAGTATGCTGTAATGAGCCAGCTGTGCATAAACAGAGATTAGGAAGACGGAGATACTACAGTCAGCTGTGCCTGTAGAGACTCATCAAAACTGGTTTTGCTAGTGCTGCTTTCCTCCTCGTTATACTAAAAGCATATGACTGTCACATATGTTCAGTCCAGACGGAGAATAAAGGTATGATAATAGCAGGTACTAGTATTAACACATTTCAAAAATCCATTGTAGACAGAAGTACAAGCATCTTGATTTACAGAGGTATTTGAAGTACTGTCATTCGATTTCAGTGGGAATTAAGTACCTGACCTGTTTAGGCATTTAGGTAAATCTTACTAAACTCCCGTCTTCACCTCTAGGCAGCTAAATACCTCTGTGTGTTTGATTTATAGCATTTAGAAGAGGTTGCTGAGGCTTTAACTCAACTGCCAGCATGTTAAAGACAGATCCTAGCCTGTATAAGACTCTGCAAATTAGTTAGTTAGGAAGTACTAGCTAACACAGGCTATTACCTTAAATCTTTACCTCCAGTGGTTCTTGGAGGGTAAAAGAATTTGCCACCTCAATAGTGGTGGCAAAACCGTACTTGCTCAGATTGTCCAGGAGAAAGAAACAGAAGCCACAGAATCTTTTCTTAGCCACACCAAAACCAGTGATTCTCTTGCCTGTAACTGAGTTCCATTGTAAAGCATGTGGTTGAATAAACCTCAGCCAAACTTGAGCATGTTATGCTTATTTGGGGATTTCTCGTTAATGACTATTGTGTGGACCACCCAGTTGCATAGACAAAGTGTGCAGATCTGACAATATTCCTGTGCATAGTGAAATAGCTGTCATTAGGACCACGAGAGAATACCATTTCCCTTGAACTGACTACACTCCCAGTGAGTCCCTCATTCCCCCTGGTAAAGAGAATGGCTTTCAATTAATTCCTTAAAAAGAGAAAAAAAAAAAAAAAAAGAAAATTAAAAAAGCAGCTGCAGTGCGCACATGGCATAAGCAGTTTACTAAGGCATTACAGTACAGTGTCATGCAGGCTGTTAAAGAAAATCTGGTACTCTGGTGATAATGTGTATATTCATTCAGTATAAATGACTAAGTTCAAAAAACCATACAATGAATCATGGTTGCAAGGCCAGGCTTGCTTTGATTAACTACACTGGTATAATGAAATCCAACAGAGCAATCACTGAAACATTTAGCTCCAAATGTAAATCTTCTTGAACTCTGAAAAAAGCGTGTTAGGCAATGAGAGCGGTATATAATACAGCCATATTTCATATAATGAAATTGGAGGCAGTTGTAAAGAAAAGGGAATGTTAAAAAGTTGTTATGCTGTGTTTGGCAAGAATGAGTCATTTTGAATGTGTCAATCATGATAATCCAACATATTTTTAATCTAAAGGTCAATAGAAGCAGTTTCTATAGTGGTACAATAGTTATGCCAAATATGAAAGCAAGCATTTATAAGACGATTTCAAGTATTAATGCAGTACCATAATGTGTCTTGGAGAATTAATCTCAGCTTTAAATTGAAGGGCATAGATTGATCAAGGTAAGAGAATTTTATTAAAAATGTACTGATATAACCCATGACACTTTCATTTCGGCAAGAGTGCTTTGTTGAATTCCCATATGTCGGGCATGTCTTAACTGTATAGATGAAAGGTGTCTTTGCTACCAAGAGGCAGAACTGGGTCTGTCTAGGGGAAACCTGGGATCTGCTGTTAAACTACCAATCATGAAGATTTCCTCATACAGTTACTGGTCATGCATCTGGACACAAAGGTACGTATTTCTTCCTAGGAAGCACATCTGCCTAAGCACCAGAAATGCTAATAGAAGATTACCTACACCAGAGGAAATCTGGTCCCAACGAATTCTTCTCAATACACACTTCAACAGACACATCACAGGTTTTCCTTACATTGTAATTTCCCTGCTGTTCCGTCCCTTTTGTCCCTGCAGTTAACTACAGTCCTAGAGGACAGTTTTTTCAGAGGTCAGTAGAATTGTTACACAAAATACAGAGCATGGGCAAAAAAGCCCAGCCAAGCCAAGCAACTCTAATCCATAGATTAGTTTATATAAAGAGATTTGCTGTTACCATTGTGGACCATGGTCAGATTTGGTGTGAGTAGAAGCAATTTCCTCCACATCAGTGAAGCTCTGCCCACTTAATCTGGATCTGAATAGGTACTTCAGGATTTACTACTCCAGTATTTAAGCTAATGTTGAGCCTGATAGACTGAAAATGCCTACATAAAAGCAACCACACAGAACATTACAATAGTCACTGCAAAATCCATACAGTAAACTTTGGTGTTTCAAACTGTTTTTGTGGAATATTACAGCACTTACTTTAAAATGGGACTCATAACCTACACAAGAATTCTTCAAAATGGTTTCATCTGAAGAAGTGAAACCATAAATAAAAATGGTCTTTCATCAATAAAATACAGCATTTCATGCAACAAGCCATAATTGTCACAGCTGTTGTGAAGACTACAAGTGAGTCAATTAATTTGAAGGCAGATATGCATACTAGCTTGTAAGATGCAATAGTGTTGGCCCAAAGGCCTTTATGTAACATCAACAGGAGGCCTCACACTGAGTAGTGTATGAGTTGGGACAGAGTGAAAATTGCTAACACCTTGCAGGGTATAAGAGGATGAGACTACTGGAAAAGAAATAAATTTTGTTTAGGATTATTGTTTTCCTAACACTAAATCATCTTTTTACAATGAAATATCATAATGGACTGAAGGCACAAAGAATATGTTTTAACCTGTTTGCAAACCATGGTCAGCTTCCAAGCTCCAGTGCCCATAGATAACCACTAAAATCCATATTCCAGCACCAACATAAGTATCCCGATCAAAGTTGCCATCAATTTCTTTCAAAACACTGAGTAGTAAATGGAAAACATGCCGCTTCGTGCTGCTAAAATATTTCCTATTATGCTTGTAAACTTCTCATTGGGTTTTTCTTCTCATCAATTCTCCTAGTCAATAGGGAGCTTGAGACTGAAGAGAACTAAACAGCTCTTTGATTTCCTCATCTCTTCTCTCAAGCCTCTGAAGAGAGACTTGTACAATTTTGTGGTTTAAAAGAAGAAAAAAAGAGCTTCCTTTGAAAACATCTTTTCCTTAAAAAAATTTTGTAAAATGACATTGGCTACAAAATGACCTGCGTCTAAGCGCAATAGTCACTGATTGCAAAATATTATGGAAAATTAAACACAAATAGATCTATTGCATACTCTGAAGGACGGATATTCTATATCGTATGGAGTTCGTGGCTTTATAGGGTATACATTCTGGAGCTCCACTCACAAGACAGTCTCCTTGACCCCCGCAAAAACCCTTCTGACCTGTGGGGGTGCTGTGTGCATGCAGAGCCTTTCCACGAGCAGGGAAATAACAGGAACCGATTCCCCAGGACTCTGAAAATAAGGCAATCAAGGAATCCTCCTTACACATGCTGAGTGACGTCCATCTTTGCTCAATGAAATATTTAAGCATGTGTATAAGTAAGAGATTAAAGCACAGGTGTAAGTGCCCTGCATAATTAGGAAATACTGCAAATGAGAACCCTAGGATGATGTGCTGCTTTTTGTTTCACTCAACTGTTTCTTGAGGCACGTGATTGTTATTTATTAGAAATGAAGCAAGCCTACTCAGCCAGCCTGTCTTAACAACTTGATTAGTCTGTTTCTAAACACTAAAGGATTTCTTCACCTGCCTCTAATTTGTATAAATGGTAGCACGTGATGAAACCGAGCTGGCTACAAGCTAGAGCTAGAGTTGATTTGGAACATCCATCATGGGCGTGCTGTGGTTTTTCCCTCTGGCATGGTACAGAGGGGAAGGTGAGACCACGCAAAGGGGGTCTGCCCTGCACCTCCTGCAGTACTGAGTCCTGCAGAGACCTCTCCTGGCAGAGCTCAGAAAGCCATGCCTAGCTCACTCCTCACCTTGGCCATGGTGAGCCTTTGCAGACTATCCCTTCTGCTTCCCGAAAGACAGATGAACCTGAAAACCTCCTTTTTTTTTTTTTTCTTTTTAATGGCCTTTTTTCACCAGCTCTCTTGTGGAGCTAATTCTGTAAAACCCCTATAGTTCCTGTAGTTGTGATGGTAATTGCTGATAATGGACAACTCCAGATTGCAAGTTTCCATAAATCAAATACTGTGGTATGGGGTAGGTAGATTATGCTTATTATACATTCTTTGACAAGTACCCAGACCAGTGAACAGCAAGTGTGTCAACATTTGAAAATTAAAAGTAGTACATTAGGAAGTTTGGATCAGAGGATTGAAGCAGTATTGAGGTAGAACACAGTCAAATGAATTACTGCTTTCCCATTTCATAGTGACAGCAGACTAAAGCAGTGGGGAAAAAAAAAATCTCAGCAGAATAACATATCTATGATAAACCTCCGAGAGACCCAATGGTGGAATAATCTCAGATCAGGCTCCAATTTATGTGGTAAATTTGAGAAGCCTTAGAATCCGTAATAGAGGAAAAAATTCAGCATGAGAAAGATTTAAGTAGGTAACACTGTCTTCTGCCAGTATTACTGCTGTGTGTATGTCCCTCAGGTCCCTTGAGTGATTATGCCAATATCTGCAGCATTAGGATTGGACACCTATTAATCAGGATGAGCAAACCTTCACACGTCTCTTCTGTGAAGAATCATGAACTGAAGGACTAAATACAGGCAAACAGATCCAATAACTTTATCCTTACAGCAGAGTGACATAAGCAAATATAAATCCCACTAGTGTTATTATAATGCCTGCTAAGCTAATTGAGAACATATTTGATTCTTCAGCTAAATAAATTACTGTTACAATTATATGACCCCAAGGTCATGTCCTTTAGGAGATGCCTAGCACTTGAATTAACTATTCAACTCTTCACAGTAAGTGGCCTCAGCCAATCAATGCCAAATAAATACTGCTGAAATATGCATTTAATTACCCTAACACTTTAGCTTCTAAAACCTTTTCTTTGCCAGCAGTTTTTTTGTTTGCTAATTTATTCTGGAAGGGTGAGAGATTTCAGAGTCTAGTCTGAGCCTAGTCTTTGTAGACTCTAGTCCCAAAAGAGATCACAGTCAGCCCTCACAGACAAAACTGGTTAGAAACAGACCGTTTCTTTGATATGATGAAGCAAAAATTTTTGGTCAATATTCTTTATTTTGTTGATTGCAAAAAGCAAACACAGCTAGCTGACTTTTGTGAAGTTTCAAAAGTACACCCCTCCAATCTGCTTTGCCAGGTTAGCTAAGGACAAAATGCCTCGTCTAATGAAGAATCCATGTTTTGCCAAACTCAGAGTTACTACTGCTGAATTAGAACCGACATGTAAAATGTCAGTGTGCTCACTACAAATTGCTTTATTTTAGAAATTACGTAGTTCAATTTACACATTAAATAAAGCCTGCTACAAAAACATTTAAAATATGAGTTCTTCTGAAAGCTAAAAGCTGCTTTCCATCCTCCTGAGTTGCTAAAATTAATCCTAATGAATCTAAGTATTGTAGCACCTATGCCCCATACCTATAAAACCAGCTTAAGCCCTGTGCAGAGGCATTGTGTGGGACTCCTGCACTGGAGCACATCTTCCCTCAAGGAACACACAGTAAGTTATAGTTTAGGCTACTCACATTGTGTATTAGTCCCTAGAAGTAAGAAAGCTCCTAACCACTCTCCTGTAAATTGGAACAGAATTAAATTTGCCATTTACTTACACCCGTGTAAATAAGAGCTGTCTTGGTTCTGCGTACAAAGTAATTCCCGCATGACTAAAAATGACTGTCTTTTATGCTCAAACCCTTTTTTGGATTTTGTGTAGTTTTCCATGTAAATAAACAAACGTATCAAAAATTGCTGTATAAAAAAGACTCTCATTTTGCAATTATTTAGAATCTAATTTTCATGAATATTAATTCTTTTAAAGAGGAAAATAAAAGCGATGACACCCTGCAGACTAGTAGACTTCATACCTTCAGAAAAAAAATGTTTCATTAATTTTTAAACAAGAGACATTCATTATTATGCTTTCTGTGACAGGACTGATTTTTTTGTAAATGATGACCATAATTAAGCCTCTTATAATGAACATTGCTATTACTAAACAGTACAATTTATATAATGTCTCCACTCTAGGAGACTTTGCTTTTTTATTGAGGAGAAAAATCAGATAATGACTGAGATTATAGTATAATGTTATTATTTTTAAGGATATTGCACAAAACATATATAGACTATATTAATCTTTAAGCAAAACTTAATCAGACTGTGGCTGTTCAGCCAGAAAAAGAACTGAAGGATTTGTCATGACTCTAATGCACTGTTGGTGTTTCTCCTAGTTCTACAGAAATGTAAGAATTAAGTTATATCCAGGTGACATTTTTTACACAGTGTAAAACATTTCCAAGATGTTCATGTACTTAATCTAAGGCTGGCAGAACTCTGTATAGACAAAAATTACTTGAATCTGCTACTAGCCATATAAGGAATGTCCTCACAATTACTTGTAGTTCTATGAAGCCTTTTATTCAATTGCAAATACAGACTATTTTCAGCTTTGCCTGTGGAGACCTTTGGAGGTGGCCAGGTCTGGCAGTTAAACACACATTTGTTGCCAAAGAAAGGTATTTAATTGATATATACAGGCTTGGTTTTCCAAGCAGAGGAAAAATCCAAATGTGACATAGGTGACCACTTTCAAAACTTGATTTCTAAACACCATCACCCAAGACTTCATGAAAGAAGGTATCTAGAGAATGCTGACAATTTGTTTATAATATTTCCTGAATATTTTCAGCTGGTTTCAGAAGTGCTTCATGAGACAAAAAGAAAGAAGCAAATTTTGCTGAGTTTAAATACTGCTCAGCCAACGACAGTTCCTTGGAAAATGCTGATTTAGCCACAATTCACACATGTGGCACATTCTTTTGCTGTTTCTCTGATTAAATATGTGGCTGTATATTCCTATTTATACTGTAAAATGTGTTGCAGGATTACACAAATTTAGAGGGCTTTTTAGTGCCTAAGTGACTTTGGAACAGAAGTGTGTCTTGTGTTGCAAGGGATCTATCCTCCTAAGTTATCTTAAGGGTAAGGATTTTGGAAATCCTGGTGAAGATGTTTGTACTGCAGGTCTATGATTTTTCTCTACTGCAATTTTAGTGAAGAGCAACACTATACTATCAAGCATGTTTTGAAGAACAAAGCAATGTGATTTGGGGAGGACCTTCTGGTACATGGATTTGATTCGAAGTGGCATTTTAAAGTTATACCCCAGGCCTGCTGAGCTTTTGGTCAAGCTGTACAGGTCAGATTATGTTCTGTGGCATCAGGAAGCCAGAGAGGGCAGAGCAGAGGGCATTCCATCATTTCCAGAGGGCTTTCCATCATTTGCAGTCTGAACGTATGTCTTATGATGACATTAGTCAGAGATTTCAACACTCTAAAAAATTGGAGGTGGTCAGGTATTTTCTGTCTAACTGGCTCTTTGCAGGTGGTAGAAAACAAGCTCAATAAATGTCCATATCAAAAAAAAAAACAGAAGTTGCTGTGGAGGGGGGAGAATTTGTTTGTTTTTCAATGAGAAAAATTAGAACAGAATGTTTTGTTTCAGGCCAGCTCAACCCAAATCAAAAAGTCATGATCTGACAAACTGAAAAGAAGCTTTTCATTTCACATCAGTTTGACGTTAATCGACATCTGTCTGGAAGTGCTGTTACATGCCGTGAGATATGTGGTGCTTTGTGCTGGGGACCTGAAAGCATGTTTCAGCTGCCAAATCCTAGTACATGTCCTAGCCCTGTCCTAATAAAGCTTGGCTGTACATCATCCACCTCCCACTTTTTTCCCCTCTTCTTTGCCGTACTTTCTCTAGGAAAGCAATCGAGCTCACGGAGAGAAAACTGTGACACAGACCCATCAGTCCCCTCGTCTTGCCGCTGTGGGAACAGGACTGCAGACTCTGCTATAGAGAAAACTTGCCCTTTGGTCAGAGCTGTAACCTCGCCAGCTGAGCAGTGCTCTACTTTGCCCTATCTCCATTAAAAAAAAAAAAAAAAAAAAAGGGATCTTTTTAGGGAACAGGATCATTTTTCATGTACCAGAATATGGCCTACTTGTTTATAAAGGATTGCATTCTGATGTTCATTTTTTAACCTGTAAGTAACTTTGAAGAAGTTTGTGGAGCTACTGTGGGACAGGAGGTTCATGAACTGTGTAATGACAGGAAAGTAGGTTTCTCCATCTCCTAATCTATCTCAATGATATATTTTGCAAGTTAACTGCCGAATTCATAATACATCTTTGCCATACCTAAAGCATTTTTGAAGTCAAATCACAAATTCAGAAAGATGGTTCCTTACAACTATAAAAAATAGTTACTGCTACAAGGTATTTAGACATGTAAACCTAAATGTTAAATCTGAAAAGAGATGAACTGGCATTGCTGGCATTACATTTTTGCATTACTTGTGTCTGCATAAAAACACACACACAGCTAGAATGAAATATTTTTCTTGAAAAATATTTTCTAAAATGTTTTATGTTTTGTCCAACAAGCACAGTTTTACAGGGAATCTAAGGAGGCTGTAGATCTTTTGCCACTGGTGCCCCTTGTTATGGAGCATGCACACCAAGTTACTCAATTGAAAATGAACATGCAGCCTTAAAGTCCCCAAATCCTGCTTGTGGCTGCATTTTTGTACATGTTTTCTGATCAACCTTGGTTCAACTCAACAGATCTTGCTTGTCTCCTGCAGGATAAAAAAAGTTAAACATCTTTTATTATCACCTAGACACATCCAAAATATACTCTTGTGTGTATTATAAAATTATGAGAGTGAGTGACAATATTTTTAGGTAAAAAAAGATCTAGTATGCATTATATATCATACTGAATACTTGCTGCTCCTTGCCAATGAAATACGAGCTCACTTTGCAGGAGCTGTCCTCTCTTAGGATTTAAAGCCAGGCAGAGAGGTACAGCCTGGACAGGCTGTAGACTATTTGCATCCTGATAGGAAACAAACTTGTGCCAGAACAGGGCTGGGGGCTACAGTGTTCATGGGGGCAAACTAGCTGTAAGCACAGGTCAAAAATGCAGCAGATGCAGGCAGAAAAGCTGCGTGTTGATGCTCACGCCACGTATCTGTGGGCTGAAGCACGGCTTTCACAGGAAAGCAGGATGCCTGAAGTCCTCCTACTCCTCTGGCAATTAGGAAGTGGCAGAGTGGAGAAGAGACCCCCTGGGGTTACCTGTTCCCAAGGGATGGGTAGGGAGGGTTGACAGGGCTTCCCGCAGCAGCAGGTCTAGCTGGGCCAGAGCTGCACGAGCGGTGTGCTTAGCCGCAGTGCTGTCCCCGAACCGGGGGCAAACAACAAAACTTTGAGCTACTCCTGTCTGCGCTGCCCCTTTTTTAGGGCTGATGGCAAAGTCACAGTTTTTTTCCTTTGGGCTCTGTGGCACTGCAGGTGCTGCTGCTTCATAATTGTTCTGCCTAGGAAACTGAAGGTGGTTCATTTGAAAAGGCAGAAGGCATGATAGAAGAAAGAATGAGCAGCTGGAATCAGACAATGAACCCTTGGCAACGTTTCTATCAGTGGGAGGATGGGAGCCTTTGTAATTTGCAGAACATGGTGTTCTGGAGGTAGTTCAGAGTGGGGAAAAAAAAAAAAGAAAAATATTTTAAAATTTGGCTCCATTGATGAAAAACTAAATAAAAAGCTAAGACAGGCATAAGGACCAAAAGCAAAAGAGTACCTTCCTTGTTGTCCTGGTTTCAGCCAGGACGGAGC
>KL285304.1:1625-26975 GCA_000699545.1 Podiceps cristatus
GCCTCAAATAATTAACTGTACCTTAACTAGGTGTTTTAGTTTGTGAATTTCTTACTAACATTTTAAGAAGCAGGAAACATTCTTTATAGGCATTATGGATCATTTAAACACTGAGATTACTCACAAAACTTTGTGAGAAGATACTATTGGGATCAGTTAGAAATTCCATAGCATCCTCTTGTGTCTTTGTTTCTCCTATAGACTTCATTATGCTAGAACAAGAGTTGAAATTCTACCTAACAATCTTTGCAGTTCTTTGTGATGACAAGTCTGGTGCTGGTAAGGTTGTGACTACATGAAAGGTGAGCTGCTGTGAGGACTCAGTGGAGGCAAAATGCTGATGACAACCATCTCAAGCAGAATGAGTACAGATGAACATCTCTACTGGGGCTGCAGGGAAGAAGCAAGACAGCATTGAAACAGAAGGATATGTTGAAATGAGGGAAAAACTCCTCACTTGAGAGGCTGCATTTTTCTCAGGACAGCTGAGATTTTCTACAAGACATAGTCAGTGTCCTAAAACCTGGGACTGTTTTATTCAATGTTTGGTTTAGCAAATTTCATCACATGCATTAAAAGTGATCTTAAAGTCCTCCTCCACCACTATTTCCATTTAATCTCCTCATTAAGATACTAGGTTCTTAGATGCTACTAGCATTTAAAAAGTCACTACTTGAGACATTTGATCCTCTGTTGCAGATCAGAAGAGAGGGACTGAAATTACCTTCCCTCTAAGAAGGAAGCAGGCAGAACTCAGCTGTTACTGCTCTTTTTGGCAGCCTTTCAGTCCTCCTCTGTCTTATGTGTTGTGGTTGCATCAGATGTGCAGAGAATAAAAATTACTGAGGATACAGATGTGGTTAAGAGAGGATAAGCACAAATCTAAAGGAAGATACTGTACTTTGGGGTTGTGGTTTAAAAACCAAAACCAAAACCTGGGTTTAGTTTAACAAAAAAAATAAAAATCCCTTGCAAATTGTGCAAGTACAGACATAGCAGTCCTGGAAAATATGGTCATGGGGAATAATTACAGACAAGAGAGTCATAGGCAATTGAAATATATCCTGCTCCAGCAGGATGTCACCTTTGTACACTGGGAAGCGACCAGTGTTACTTTGACCTCTAAGAAATTCAAATCATTTGTAAAGTTAAAGTTTCCAGGAAACAAAAGTTAACTCTAGTGTTTGCACCTTGACACATTTTGCCAAGTTCACATCTTCTATAATCTGTTTCCTTTTGTTGCAAATTTGTTCTGTGGTCAAATATTTTTAAAGGATACAGTAAGCTTCAGACAGTAACAGTGCTTGTATGCAAAAGTGTGCAAACAGGGAAGCCCGCACAGGTACTGAATGAGCAAGAGTGAGCTGTGCGCTCTCCCTCATCCACTGCATGAATTCCTGACCATCCATTGTATGAGATTATGCACATTATTGGGGTTGGTGCCTCAGCAGTACTAATATAAACTAATGAATTCTTGTTCCGATTGTGCTGTTGAAATGTTTTGCAGCCTCTTAAAATTGATGGGAGGTCTTCAGCATACTCTGGGTAAAACAGTCACAATTGTCAGGGAATACCTACAATTTTCATCTGGCTGTTCGAGACACTCTGATTAAAAACAAATGCAATTTTGTTGTAGGTCAGGAAAATAGGATAGATGGCAATTGGAAAAAAATGAGGAGGACTGAAATTGGAAAAGCGAAATCACCGGTCTGAAATATAGTTGAGTTTTATTTAAGAAACTAAACTAGCTCTGGAGCATGAATTGATTTAGCATTTACTTTCATGTGTTCCATGTGTTAAGTATTAATTCTTTCTCCTCTGTGGCTTAGCCCTAACAGATTATCTCACAATCATATGTTAAAATATCTGACAACAAGCATAAAATCTAAATTGTAAAGATGTTTCAACATCCAGTATTGTGCAACTGGAGTTATACATGTACAAAAATTAGTCATTCTGACCTCTCCCTACACATTTTACAGGTGAAGATAAGCAATTCAGTGTTTGATCCTGACTTTCTGTGTTTAAAAAGCTATTTAACTCCACTCTAAATCTAATAAGCTTTAAAGCAGTACACCTTGCTTTCAAATTGCCTCACAGTGCATCTGAAATAAACTCCCAGGTCTAAAGGAATAAACATTTTAACTGCTTCTGCTGCTTTTACTAGGCGGAACTTAATAACAGATTGTTAAATCAGCAGCAGGTGAGGTTTTAAAAGTTTCCTACTAAATTAAAATATTAGAAATTGCTCTGATTAGTAGGATTGTTTCCACTCAACTGCAACATCGTTGTTCTGTGGCTGAGAGAGAAGATACGCTGCTGGGGGATGTGGAGGGAGTTAAGGAATGGCAGAAGTAGGAAGAAATCATGATGAGAAAAGACATCAAGGCAGCAAGTAAGCAGGCTTCAATTAGCTCTGCCTTTCACTGTACCTGTCATTTGCAAAACTGTTCGTATGTCTCCTTTGCTGCCCAGGCCACAGGAAGGAGGCAGTGCCACCTGCAACAGAGAGGAGTATTTACAAACCTGATCTGCTCACTTCTGTGTCAGCATGAGCACAGCGTGAAGCACAGCTGGGAAGTGTGGAAAGGGAGGCAGCATACAGGGCAAGGAGTGGGGTACAGAAGCAAGTAAAATTAGCTGAAGTCCAAGTTGCCTGTTTGCTATCTGATACTTTGGTGTACCTCTATGTGCTGAATGGGCAATATTTAAGGAAGTGAAATTAGCTAAAGTCCAAGTTGCCTCTTCGCTATCTGCTGTGATGATGTGCTGAATGGGCAGTATTTAAACTTTCGCAAATATGAGTTTCCTACTCACTTGTTACCCCACAGAAGGAAGTGAAGGTAGCATTGCCATCTAAAATGAAAAGAAAATAATCTGACCCCTTAAATTAACTGAACAGCTCCTGATATAAAGTCTATGGAAGTCAGCAGAGAGAAGTCTACTTGCTGGCTGCGTAAATTTTTTGTAGTTTCAAATATTGAAAAAAACCTCAAAATAGCTCAGCATAGTTCAAGCAAATATTTGGTTCTAGGCTTGGTAACACCTATGTTAAAGTTATCTATGCTTCCAAGCTTTGGTGGGATATTCAATATCTAAGTATTTCACCTAAAAAAAGGTCCCAGCTTCCACGTACCTTGGCCAGGGTCTAAGGGGACCCCCCTGCTGTGGGTTTGGCTGCCAGGTCCCAGGGCAGCTCAGAGCTGGTGCAGCTGTGGACAGCTCCCATCCTGCTACAGACACCAGCCAGTACCTGTCCCTAGGGAACGGCAGTGCCTGATTAGGGGTTTCCCCCCACACCCTTCTACCAGAGTGTTGATGCATTAAATGCAAGAACAGAAGAGATATTTAATCTTTTAATTCTTTACAATTTATATAATAAGTATAATTTTTTTTTTCCTAGAATATCTACAATTTACATGACAGATCTACTTGATTCTTCAAGACTTTTTCTGAATAAAATACTTTCTTTGAAAGGGAATATGGAGCGGACTAAATTTTTTTCAAAATTTAAAAGAAAAGCCTTGTATATATGTCCATATCTATCTCTCTCTATATATACACAGAATATAAGATGCATTATTTGTAGATATCTGCTTAATTATTGAGTTGAAAGTCCTCAGCACATGTATGGTTTGAAAAAGTGAAACCCTTTCGTTATTTACACTTTGTGGTTGGGTTATGTGAATTTTTTATTTTTTTTTTTTTTTTTTTTAAGAGAATATTGAGAATAATCATGGTAGCATCTAGCAGCTAAAAAATTAATCATCAGTAACCATTTACACAAATGCCTGGTAATCACTATCTTTTCATCAGACAGCAAAGAAATGACCTGGTAATTACAATAAGCACTGCCCTGGTTTATGCAAAAGTGTAATTTGTTTTAGTTATTCAACTTGGCCTTTTTTGTCCCTTCAGCATCAGGGCTGTCATTTTTGCAAGTTGGTATGTGAAGGTGTTGCATGGGCAGAGAGACTAGAAATTTAGGGGGGAGGGAAAAAAGGGCAAAATTCAATTTAGGATGTAAATACATCAGTGGAGTTATGATGATGAATTTAATGGTTTTCTATTTGTTTCTGGATTCATTTATGTTCATTAAACTTTAAAAGTACTATAGAAAAGACCGTTAATATATGTGATATAATATATGCAATGATCCATACTCTTGATAAGTACAAGAACTGTTGAGTATTTCCATACTGTCACAGAGTCACTCTCATTTATTCCAAAGGATTATGAGGGAAGCCACCACTCACTCTTGAGTGCCAGCTGGGCTTCCTACCTGTCCTTACTATGGCCTCTTTTAGAAATGGCACTAAACAAACAATTCTGGCAGTAAAGAACACATTTAGTTTCTCTTTTAAGCCTATAGGAGTAACCCTGCTGAGACCAGGTCTTATTTACAACAGTAAACTTGATATGGTCCAGCCACTGAGATATGCTCATTTGCCTGCAATATGCAGTACAATTTTGTTATGTCCAGTAAAGTCTAGCAGCTTATGTTATGTTATGTTATGTTATGTTATGTTATGTTATGTTATGTTATGTTATGTCTGGTAAAGTCTGGTGGCTTGAAAGTTTTCACCAAGATATTCTTTTGCTGTAGGTTTCTTTCTGTTTCATTATTGAAACTGCACATGAGACCACGGAGAAGCAACTGCTCTTATAAAGTATCTCTAACCAGTCAAAACATCCTGAACTTACTCATAGGTCAGTTATCATCAATAAAATATTATCTTAACAGATAAATATCTATATCTAGATGAATATACAGCTAAGATCCATCAGTACTCTGCAGCTTTACATTGCTGCATTTATATAAAAGGCACTACATACCCACAATATAGGTCCTCTAGGTACCACCTTTCCTTACCAAGTCTGTCCAAGATACCTTGTTAGAAGACTTCTTTAAACTATGTAAAATCTGGAAAAAAAAAAACAAACAAACAAACAAACAAAAAAAACCAACAACTTACTCTGAAATATGATTATCTGCCATGGGACATTTTTTATTTATTTATTTATTTATCTATTTATTTATTTTCAGGGAAAAATATACCACAAAACACTGCTAAAGAGAAGCTGGGATTCTTTTTCTGTTGACACACTGGTGCCTGGTCAAGGAGATAGTACTGACACTGCAACCTGGAGGTGAAGTACTGGAAGGCTGCCCTTGCTGGGAGCTGACATAGGAAGGATCATTGGACAGAATCATAGAATCATGCAGGTTAGGGAAGACCCTTACAGGGAAAAATATACCACAAAACACTGCTAAAGAGAAGCTGGGATTCTTTTTCTGTTGACACACTGGTGCCTGGTCAAGGAGATAGTACTGACACTGCAACCTGGAGGTGAAGTACTGGAAGGCTGCCCTTGCTGGGAGCTGACATAGGAAGGATCATTGGACAGAATCATAGAATCATGCAGGTTAGGGAAGACCCTTAAGATCATCAAGTCCAACCTTAAATGTAATGCTGCTAAGTCCACCACCAAACCGTGTCCCTAAGTGCCATGAGAAGCAGGGTGGCTTGCCCCAGTGCAGGAAGGGTAGCAGACTAGAAAAGAGGAACTGAGGTAAACAATGCAAGGAGTAACAAGGCATTGGAAATGCCAGAATAAGGCAAAAAGAAACAGGCTCAGGACAAGAGTAGGGAAGGGATAGGACCGGGTAGAGACAGAATTGAAGAGGATGCACAGAAGTAGGCAAATGGAGTGGTAGGAGAAACAGAAAGAAAACCAGGCAAGAGTCTGTTACAGAATGTTTTTTTTCAAGAAGTTGGATATAAGGAGGACACCAGGCTCAGCAAAGCAAGCGGAACAACATGCTGGAGCAGGAAGAAAATGACAGCAGGATGTGGGGAGCAAACTCAGACACTGAGGAGTGCCAGGTCCCTGCAGTGAAATCTGCAAGAGAAGTGCTCTCTTCTTCACTGGTAGAGAATAACCTACCACTGATTTCAGTTATGGTGGCAACTCAGCTGGCAAACATCTACAGATAACAGATGGCTTTCAATATGGTCATAAAATTTTCATAAAATTTCTAGCATTTTTTTTCAGTTTTCTTTTTAAAAAAGAAACAGGAAGTGACACACAAAACACTGTTAAAGAGAACACAGCATTGCAAAGTCAAATGCTTAGAAGCTGGAAAATGATAGAATTGAGGTTTATGGTGTAACTCCAGTTTGCCTCCTCTATGCAAGTACACTATTTTACCATCCTTGTGCACCTGATGACTTTTGCAGATTGATCCTGCCAGCATTCAAGATGGAGCAGGTTGAGAGACAGCTGTTTTGTTCATCTTGATAAAGGTAATTTATGAGTCTTATGTTCCTTGTTAAAGAATCTGGAAGGTGTAGAAATGCAAAGGAGACGTGCAATTAAAGCAGATGAATAGAGAGATCAGGAATACATCTTTGTAAAAGGTGGTGAGTGAATTTTGACTTTATCTCCTATCTGCAATGCCTGTAAGTCTTCTGCCTCTACTATAGAGAAAAAAATCAATATCGAGGAGTTTCTCATTACCAAGTATAAGTGAATTCATATTCCAGATTATTATCTGCATTATATGGCTTTAATAAATGCCAAACTGTGAGAAATCTTTCAAAGTTTTAATCTTCAAAATAAGGGAGATACATCCATATTTTGTTGGTTTCAACATAAATTTGTAGCTTGTCTGTACACATTCATGTTAAATTCAGCTCCACATGGGTTTAGTGGAAAGTGTTCACACAAGTTAGCCACAGTAATCCATGGTTTCAGAGATATTAATAATTTATGATGTTTTTAAACAAATCACTCAGAAAGTATTTGCCTGGAAGAAGTAAAACAAAGTTGAACAAGAACATTTATAATGTGAGCTGTAGGGAAACTTTTCAGCTCCTCTGGAACCACATGTAAAACAGAGCTACTTTCAGTTAATTGAAAATGCAGTATGTATGCTACGTTTAGACTGTACATTTTTTCCCAGTAGGAGTGGAGAAATAAATAACCTGGAGTAAAGGCTCATAAAGAGAAAAACAGTCAGCTGCAAACCAAATGTTTGATGTTGCCAGTTTTAGAGGAACACGAACACTGACAAAAATAAAAAACAGCAGGCAAATCCACAGTGTGTAGGGATGATAAGAATCTGAGTTCCCAGAAAATGTGTTCCTGAGAAAAAGTTGCTAACGTGCTGAACAAACTGCCACTCCATCACAACTCCTTATCCATCCTCTAAGCTTTCTGACTTTGTCAGTATCCACCCCCTTATATGCAGGAGTATGAAAAAAGAAAGGGAGCCATTTCTGCTGATGCCGTTCTCTTTTATATTCTCCCTTCAAAACCAGCTGCCATTACTGTGATAGCAAGAACAAACTTGAAAACAGACCATGTTAGAGCAAGCAACTGAAAGTCAATCACACAAGTATGAATTTTGAATGGTGAGAATAATTCAGAGATAGAAATTAATCTGTACTAGTGTTCATATTGTCTTTTAATACTTTGGTCAAGTTTGCACCGTAGCAAAGGTACTGTTTTTTAGAAGGATCACCAATTCTGGATGCTTTTCCACACAGCAGTTCATAACTGCTCGCTATCATAACAGTAAACAAAATTAGTGAATGTTTTTGAAAACATAAGGAAAAAATATTTTTGATGGTGCTTGATACATACATTAAAAAGTATACATACATGAATATTAATATCTTGGCAATTGTATCCATAATTACTTTTTTTACCAAATGTACCTGAATGTGATCTTAAATCAACTATTTAGTTAGGTTATACAAATCATCTTAGAGGTTTACTACAATTTCTTATTTCAGCTTCTGGATAATCACATACACATGTACAGAACGAACATCTGCCAACATGAGATGCAGTCATACCTCACCGAAAATAAAACCAGTAAACCAGTGCTAAAATATTCCTGTGGATTCATTGCAGTCTCTCAGCAGAGAGCAATAGGGATGTCTTCTACTTAACTAGGTTATAGAAAACTTAGGAAACCATGTCAACAATGTTAAGTGCATTAGACATCTTGCTAAAGATGTAATACTTGTTAGGGTTGAAAATAAATATTTAGATTCATTACAGTAGCAAAATATATCAGGAAATGCAGTACATCTGTATGTGTATATTATACTCACCATTCATTACTCTTAAATCAGAAAAGCCTAAAGTACATTGTTTTATTTGTGAAATCCACCTAAACATTCCTGAGCTGAACAGTGGATTCTTTATTTCTGATGTCCTGATATAAAATTAGGTGACTCATGTCAAGATCCATTAAGCAGCTATAAGATCTCTTTGCATGGAAAGAATCAGCTGAAAAGTGGAACCTCTCAGTGGACACCTGATTCCAAGATGCACCAAGCATAGAAACTATTCTTTCAGGAAAAAGTCAGATCCTGTTGAATAAGAACAAATGGTTTTGATTTTCCAGTGCTGTATTGGGCTTATCTAATGGCTATAATATTATATCATGAGACTGCTGTAATTTTCAACTACTAAAAGCTGCAGTAAGGTCTTGGCACCATAAAGTCTGTACTGTCAGCATTAGAGCCAGCTTTCTGGATTTAGACAGTATTGTGATGAGGTTTAACAGTTTTACTTGACTTCTTTCAGAACTTGTGAAAGTTAAATACCTGTACTAGTCAGGTTTCCATTGCGAGTAACTTGTATTTGGAAATTCATAGTCTTCTAATACAGATGATCAGCATAAAGCTATGCCAAGAGCTACTCATGAAATTAGGAAGAAAGATCAATATACAAATATTTTACTGACCCAGTATAGATAATTTGAGGAAAGTTCAGAGTTTTGCATAAATTACACTGTTTAGTTATTGCATTAAATATACCATCCATTGACAAACTGGCAACAGCTATATCATGTGAAAGTATCAAAGTAAGGTCAACCAAAAATGTTATTACTACTATTATGGTACAGAGATTTGAGAATCTATATATTTTGGGTTTGTTTGGTTGGTTAGTTTGGTTTGGTTTTTTACTTCAGAATGAGAATTAGAAGTACTATTACTAAAAATTCCATATAAAAAGTAGTTGATGAAGAAGAGATTCTTTTACTATCTCCAAACACAAGGAACCTCACTGAATTTGGAAGTGTTAGCAGACAGGATAAGTAGCAGCCCATGCTTCAGATACCAAAGCAAAATACAGCCAATATGTCGACTGTTTCTGCATGCTTCAGTTTGACCTGAAATACCTGCAGTCAATAGTCTGTTGCCAAATAGAAAGTGGCTGCTGCATTCTCTGATTATGTTACTTCCCCTGACAGGAGCAGAAGCCCTGCACAGACAAGTAGATCTGTACAAAACATGACAGATGTGGTTTCAAGAGATATTTAGTAAAGTTTTCTGTATTTAGTACCCCAGCTTTAGGAGTCAATCTTAAAATTGAATTTCATCTCATTTGAGGATAAAAGTGTTAGCTGGTACAGAATTTCCCATATAAAGAGTCTGATACATGCCATTGGTCCATGAAGCAACCACTGGTAATAACTATTATATTCCAGTTCTCACTTCTGTAGAAGAATTGAGTCATTCAACTTCCCAACACCCTTTCCAAGAACTTGGAGATACAGCCCTTCTGCAGAGCTCTGATCCAGTAGGGAGTCCTATACAAACAGATTATTTGTCTCCAGAGTGGGAAAATCCTAATAGAAAACAGAACTCAGAGAAAAGCTTTTTCCAAAGGAGAATGACTATGTTGACTGTAACTTCTGTAAAGAGATTTGTTTGTATATTTTACTCACCTAAGTGGAGCTACAAAGCAGCTTTAATTTGTGTTTAGCAGTAATTTGCAAAGGAGGAAGGAAGGAAGAGCAACAGCAAATACATAGAAGGTAATATCTTAAATTAGCCATATTTATGAGCAGACAGGAAAAAAAGGGAATTGTGTTTTAATTTTTGCTAGTCTTTGATAAGAACACTATAATATGAGTCACCCAAGACTATATTAATATATTTTAAAATACGTAAGTAGTATTACTTAAAGTTAATTCATTTGCCTGAAAATATGTTCCAGAGAACATGAAAAAGAATAAACCTTAAGATAGGAGGATTTGGAGTGTTTGGTAGTGTTTACTTGCAACAGTTTTGAAATGGAGAAAACAGCACCATGACTTACTCTAGGTCAATGGCCCATCAGAGAGACAAAAAGTGCTGTACTCCTGCTTCACTCCCACTCATTAAGTATTTTGACCTCCAAGTCCACTCGCTTTTAAATAATGGTCTGAAAGACAAATTAAAAAAAAAAAAAAACCAAAAAACAAAAAACAAAAAAAAAACCACACAAAAAAAAAAAAACACAAAAAAAAAAAAACCCAGGCAGTAAATCCAGTTTATTGCCAAATTAGCATCAGTTTGTTCATTATGTGTACATTTACCAACTTCCAAGTTGCATAGCTATCTGACAGTCTATTACTATACCAGATTCAGAAAGCAGAAAAATTATTTTTTTATACTTTATATCATGACAAATATTGCTGTGACCAGAGGCAAAGTAAATAATTTTTTTTTTTCATGTAATAGAAATGGGTTAGCATTTTGGTTGACAGGCATTTTATTACTTACAACTCTGTGAACTGTGGGGCAATATAAACCAGTAATGTAATTTAGAATTTGATTTTCACATCATTTAAACTGAATCCTGAAGTTACTCATAGGAGTTGGTTCTGTGCTCTTACAGGGTAGCGTGACTTCACTCTAATGTTTTTGTGGTACATCACTGTGTGGCACTGGTACCTAGGTGTTGGCACTGATCAATACTTTTTTGTCAGGCTATATCCTGTATACATCTGGGACTGTCTAATCTAGACTTCCACAAGGTGAGGGGTTTTTAGCCTGTATGCAGATTTGAACTCAGTTTTCAGGTTTACCTGTTGATGCCTGAAAGGAGCATGGTGTTGTGATTTTTTCTTTGTAAAAGAAAACATAAGCTGTGACTGCAGGGAGCTGGAACTGTTGCTCGATGCCCTCCTTTCTCCAAAGCCAGCCTACCTGCAAAAATGAATAATTTAAGACTACTATGAAGAAGATTGACAACCTAGTGCTGCATAACTGTAGGCTCCCTTTATACTATGGAAAATCTATAAAAGTCCCCTCTTGTAACCTTGACCAGTAGTGACTGTGCTTTAAGGGTATTCAAGAATCATTTATATTGCAAGTTAAGATCAAGAGCCCTAATTTTCCTCCTTTCCACCAGTTTGACAAACCCAGCAATGAGCAGGGAAGATGAATCTTTCCCAAGTCCACAAATGATGTGACTGTCTTCTAATAAGTGAGACTAGCTGAAATATCCTCATCACTATGTAGGCCACTTCTGAATTTTTCCCCTCTGGTGGTGTAATTCTTATATACCTCAAATTAACAGAAAGTCACCTGGATGTGGTCATCACTTCACAGAGTTGTCAAATGACTGTGAGATCAATTAAAATACGTTTCTGTAGCATTTTAAGTTCTATACTGCCTGGTGGGTAATTGACAACAAATGTCCAACTTTACCCTAGTTGAGTTTGCAAATGGGGAAAAACTCTCAGCACTAAAGCAGATTCTTGCGGGTTATTTTGATGATATCTGCCCCAGAATTTGCTATGTGCCTTCTCTTCGAATGCCAGATCTGCAGTGCCATTTTGGACACAGAGAAAAGACTAGGTAAGGTTTTGAGCTCTGACCTGACTCATGCTTTGGTGCAAGCAGACTCCAGGAGTATACAGTAGCGAATGGAGATGACATTTTAACACCACAGAGGCCAGATGGAAAAAACATGAGATGTGAAAATGTTAAATCACTGGAACCTAGAACCCCTTACAGTGCTCCAGCAAACCACAAGACCTCTCTTTGGATCCAAGGCATTCATTTTAGCTTTCCAAAATTAAGCAGAGCATTTGAGACAAGTAGTACCTGCCATTACATATGTACAACCTCATTCACCTCAGTGATATTAAAATGCTATGGAAGAGCAGTTATGTATCTTTAAAAAGCCGCAGTGCAAACCTGTATGTCTAATAACCAATCTCTTGTTTGAGTATCTCTGAGAAACAAAATATTTATTGTAGTGATGTCTGTGCTCCAACTTTTGCACTACAATATGCAATGCACAGGTATAAATAACAAAATACCCTCATTTCAAATAATTTGTAATTTTTGTAACCACAAGTTACTTGCAGTCCTGAAATGCCATATGCTCTTAATATGAACTGTGGTGTACTGTAGTAAGCACCAGATTGTTTTGTGGAAAGTCAATCACTGAAATGAACATCATGTCTTAGACTGACTTCTTTGACTCTGATACGTCATCTCATCTCCAGTGTGACTCCATAAAAACACAAAACCAGACAGAAGAAGGACTTGTCTCACTTTTGCAGGAAGGGTGCTGCAAATGCAGTGTGCAGCTTCACAGCTTTCTGTTATGCCGCCCTCTAAATAGCATTCTGAAAGAGCTGACAATAATATATTTTTAAACATTACAGGTATGCTGGCCTCATTGTATTCATCATTTGAATAAAGTGCCCATCACAGATGACATAACTATTTATAGACTGGTACAATTCAGTTCATGTTTTAACAACATTAATTATGACTGTAGAAAAAGACACATCTGTACAGTATTCTGAATATGAACTATTTTGCATTTGGAATGCTCACTTAGATCAAAATGTGTTAGTTTCTGTGTCAAAATCTGATTTTTAATAACATTTGCAATACAGGAGGTCCTTTTTCTTACTATAAATATAAGGAAGATGCTAAGTCAAACTGTTAGCCTGTATAAATTATCTTCTGCCAGCAACCTCCACTTAGGGTATGTCCTAACTGACTTCAAGGTCCATTTTATTCAAGGACTGCATGAGAAGACACAATAACATTATGCAGAGAAATAGAAGTCCTTCCTTATAGGGAAATGTACAATATCAATGTAATCTGTAGATAGGTTTCACAGACTACATAACTTTTTTTTTTTTATTTTATTTTTTATTTTTTTTTCCTCTTGTTTTAATCTTTTAATACTGGTTAGCTGCTACTGTATTCAAATTTAAGCTTTTGTAGTATTGCAATAGCCAGTGGTAAAGCTTTCTTGTAGAAGTTGCACCTAAATTCATCATTCTCTCTTTTTGGTAAGATTTAAAATCAGAATCAGTATTTCACATAAATGGCAGGTAACAATAAGGAATTTTCAACACATTTTAAATAAACACTTAAAGCAAGATGCTGTGACATGTAACTGAATTCACTAGAACTGTTTGTCTAGAAAAAAAAAAAACTGCTTCAGATTCTGGCTGTACAGCCTTTTAACACATATTTATTTTTGACACAGGAGAAATTAGCATGACTGCATAAAATACACCTCCAGAGTAATATGTAAATAACATAGAAAACTGGCATATGGTACTTGCATGATGGCAGAGAGGTAGATAAAGGCCAATGTTGTACCAGTTTCAATAATGAAAATAATTTTTTTTTCAAGACTGTAGGGTTTTTAAGTTTAACACATGGGGCAGAGAAAGTTTTAGCACCTTCTACAAAAAGAGGAACTGCTTAGCTTTTTAAACTCACATAGGAGGAGTGTGATAACTGAGAGGAGTTTGAGGGCAGTGTATTTGATGCGACAAATTCTTTGTCTGGATGAATCTAGATTGCAGGCAATTCAGTAGATGCCATTTGCACAATTTAGAGGTTATTGTTTCTGAGGAACAGCTTCTTCAAGGATGAAAGCACTGCAGCCAAGAACCTCTCTGTGTATGCTTCTCAGGGACAGCCATCAATGCCTCACTTTGAAAGCAGACACTAAAAAATGCATCACACAACTTTTCTTAATGCCGCTTCTGTTGCCCTGATTTAGGCATATGAAAAAGATCAGAGTTTTGACATGCTATGTCTTAGAACAGGCAGGCAGAAAGGCAAGAGATCTTTCCCAAATGCTGGTGACTGGGTGAGTGACTGAGAAGATATGAATATAACCAGAGACACTTCTTGAATTCACCCATTTTAGTGGTCTTTACTTCGCTCATGATCCCACAGTAACTTTTATTTCCTTCAGTGATACTACAGTGAAACAAAAGTACTTTGAACAAGGACAGCTCCACAATTTTCCTCTGCCTCCAGGACCTTTCCTTCTTCTTCCTGAACCTTGTTTTTTGGCCAGTCATATTATTTCCTCTACAGAGTGAGCCTGGACCAACAGTTACATCTTCCCAACAGGAAAAAAATCAGTCCAACAGGGAGAAGCATCCAAATGTACAAACTGCGATATGCAATGGTTAGGTTTCTGCTTTGCTGATGTTAGGTACAAGTTTAAGTCCATAAACATCTCCAGTGAAACATTCACTGGTGTGCTTGAAGAAGCAAGGCTTTTGGTTCGGGTGAGACACACTATGCATGAGGAAAAGAGGATGGCCGGAATTTTCCTTTTAGGCTGTTCTATGTGTACAGCAAAGAAGAAGAGAGACTAAAAAGAGGTGTCTGCAGGATGACAGAGTAATGTCACTGTTTCTTTCAGTCTTTCCGTCTACAGCACTGCCTGTTTTTACAGGAAAACTTCAACACAGGATAGAGAGCCCTGAATATGTATACCTCCCTAAAGGAAACCTGTAGCTAGTGTGTCAGTTCTAGGGTCTGAGAAATGAAAGTATTGATCTCATATTTAACTTTCTGTTTGCAACAGCTAGTGGTTCACCTGAGTTGTGGTTGTCTGGAAGAAGTGTATTTGAGACAATACTTTGGTCATTTCTTCTTAGTGTTCTCTTTTGGTACATTGAAGGTGGTGGTGATATAAGAAGTAGCAACTTTCCTATCGTATTTAAATGTTTACATTGTGGTTGTTATGTCCTTACTCCATGTTTTTTTCTGTGGCAATTATTGTGAATAAAAACTGCTCCTGCAGGTGTGGTGTTGAAGAGAATCTGAACAGTCATTAAATACCCACAGTGGTTACATTTCAAGGATGAGAATAACAACTATTCTTTCAAAAATATCATCAAAGTTCTTCAGTATCCTATGGTAGGATAAGGATGAATCTTTGATGACATATGTTAGCTTCAAAAGAAAGTGCTTTTCTGTACTTGGAGATGAAAAGCAATCTTTCTGTCATGTTACTTAACACATCAATAGAATTTAATGTTTCACTCTTTCATTTTACTTATTCAGCTACTTTTATCTAGTTCCTTCACTGTTAATTGTGTTGAACCCACTAAATCACTAACTAACTAACCACTAAATTTAAATCACTCTCTCCATCATTTTTACTTTAGTTAGAGAGTTACCAGATAATGAACTGAATTGGAACAGTGACAACCAAAATGCAAAATAAACTCGTCAAACCAAACTGAAACAAATTGCTGCACACAATCCTTCCAAAATTTACTGGATTTTGGAAAATCCAAGCCCTCAGTAGTCTGTGTAACTTTCTGTGTTGCCCTCTCTACAGTGAGCACATTTAGTCTCTGCCCTATGGCCACACTGATGCTGCCACGTGTAACACTTCCACATGTTTTTCTTTCTGTACAGCAGCTTTTGCTCATAGGTAGTCCAAGGAAGCGTTCAGACAAAATGTGGTTTCTTAATACTTCCATTGTGTGTTTTAATGGTCTGAAATAATTTTTCACTTCCAATTGTGAAAATACCACCCTTTTTTCTAATTAAAAGAGAGAGAGAGAGAGAGAGAGAGAGAGAGAGAGAGAGAAAGAAAGAAAGAAAGAAAGAAAGAAAGAAAGAAAGAAAGAAAATCTCAGTACCAGGTTCTCCTGCTTTTCTCCACTGCTAAAGGAATTATCATCCAACATTTCCCACAAGCCACTGGGTCATGGCAGTTTAATTGTTTGTCAAAGAGGGAAGATTTTTGCTGTAACCAGCCATTTGAATAGCAAAGAGGGTAGCACAAAACAAAAGCACTGAAGAACATGCTGATAATCTGTTGTATTGACTGTACTGCAGGTATTCATAGCACATATAGCAGCTGACACTCAGGTCACTGACCAGTTCTTGAACATCATTGCCTTTCCCTCTCACCTATTACAAAGGCGGACACAGACTCCATTTTGGGAGAAATGCAGTCAGTTGTTGCAATCTGTTGAATTATGGCAAAAGCAGGTAGTTAGGCTTGTGAGACAATTTGAAAATAGATTGCCATAAATGATACACTGCTGTATATTTCTAGAGCTTTTTTCAAAATTTTCAGATATCGGTGTGAAAGACAGGAGCCAATGATCCATCATATTTGAGAAGCTGTGGCAGTCTGGTGCAGTTCCCACTGACTGGAAAAGGGGAAACAGAACCCCAATTTTTAAAAAGGGATAAAAGAAAGACCTGGGGAACTAAAGACCAGTCAGTCTCACCACTGTGCCTGGCAAGGTCATGAAGCAGATCCTCCTGGAAACTATGCTGAGGCACATGTAAAATAAAGATGTGATGGGGTTACAGCATTGGTGGATAAGGGGAGAGCAACTGACATCATCTACCTGGACTTGCACGAAGCATTTGACACTGTCCCATACAACATCCTTGTCTCTAAATTGCAGAGACATGGATTTGACAGATGGGCCACTCAGTGGGTGAAGAATTGGTGGATAGTTACAGTCAAAGAGTTGCAGTTAACAGCACAATGTGGAGAGCAGTGACAAGCGCCATTCCTCAGGGGTTGGTATTGGGACTGGTGTTGTGTAACATCTTTGTCAGTGATATGGACAGTGGGATTGAGGGCACCCTCAGCAAGTTTGCTGATGACACCATGCCGTCTGGAGCCGTCAACACACTGGAGGGAACGGATGCCATCCAGAGGGACCTGGGCAAGCTCGAGAGGTGGGTCTGTGAGAACCTCAAGAAGTTCAACAAGGCCAAGTGCAAGGTTCTGCACATGGGTCAGGGCAATCCCAAGCACAAATACAGGCTGGACAGAGAATAGATTGAGCGCGGTTCTGTGGGGAAGGATTTGGGGATACTGGTAGATAAGAAGCTTAATAATAGCTGGCAATATGCACTTGCAGCCCAGAAAATCAACCGTATCCTAGGCAGCATCAAAAAAAGCATGGCCAGCAGGTCAAGGGAGGTGATTCTCTCCCTCTACTCTGTTCCCCCGCTTGGAATACTGTTATCAGTTCTGGGGTCCCCAACACAAGAAGGGCATGGACCTGTTGAAGTGAGTCCAGAAGAGGGCCAATAAGATGATCCGAGGGCTGGAGCACCTTTCCTACCCAGACAGGCTGAGAGAGTTGGGGTTGTTCAGCCTGGAAAAGAGAAGACTCCAGGAAGACCTTCAAGCAGCCTTCCAGTACCTAAAGGGGGCCTACAAGAAAGATGGAGAGGGACTTTTGATGAGGGCATGTAGTGAAAGGACAAGGTGTAATGGCTTTAAAAGGAAAGAGGGCAGACTCAGATGAGATGTAAGGAAGAAATTCTTCACTCTGAGGGAGCTGAGGCACTAGAACAAGTTGCCCAGTGAAGCTGAGGATGCTCTGTCCCTGGAAGTGTTCAAGGCCAGGCTGGATGGTGCTTTGAGCAACCTGGTGTAGTGGGAGGTATCTCTGCCCATGGCAGGGGGGTGGGACTAGATGATCTTTAAGTTTGCTTCCAACCTAGACCATTTTATGATTCTATGATCCAAAGAACATTTTCTAATGTATGATGCCCTAAGCTGGCCCACTTTGAAAACTAGGAAAATTCAGATTTAAATTTCATTAATTAGGACACTCTGTAGAGACGAAAAATATAACCAGAGGTATAAATAAAAATAATAAAAAATCTTCAGTATTTATTTGGGGGAAAAATGTAGGCAGGTTTATTTCTTTGGTGGTAGATGTTTGAGGGATGTTTTTTAATAAAACAGCAAGAAAACACAGAATAGCCTATGAAATTTATAAACAATGTAAATTTTATTCCCCAGATCTTAGCTGATTGAGAGGAAAAAACTTCCTGGGTGTTACAAATATATCCAGAATATGTTACTACTAAGTTGCTAACTCTAGATCAGCTCAAAGGTGGGACAAGTTCTTAACATCACAGGGAGATCTAATTTTGTGGTGCAATGAGGGAAGAAAGAAGTGGTAACTAAGAGAAACTAGGTCAATGCCTGGATAAAGAAGAATGAGACACAGATACTTGAAACATGACATACTGTTTTAGTCTGAAGAGATTTTAGTGTGGTAGTCGTTCAGTGTCCCTGCCTTCTCACTTTCTCAGCATCATCAGACAGTACTGCTTTTAATAACTATATACTGTGTTTCCTTAATGTGACACATAAAAATGTCTCTAATCTCTATTTTGAGAGGAAAAGACTTAAACAGAGTCAATTGTTCAGTGTGCTTCCATATTTGACTAATTAATTAATAGCTTTTTCCTGCCACGTTACAATGGCTAAGGGCAGAAGAATTCTCTAAGTAGGATGAGGTGTCTTACCTCCTGTCTTTAATTAACTGACCTATTCTACCACTCAAGCCCATTAAACCCTGGCTAACTGCTTCTATTAGGAAATAAAATGGAATTGGTTGTCTTTTGCTCAAGTACTTCAAATTCACTTTTTGTTCCTTTTTTTTTTTAAAAAAAAAAAAAATCTAGCTTCATGTGTACGCAAGTATCCAGATGGTGAAAATACTTGCTACCATATCAGTACTATAAAATCTTAGCTTCTGATGCTGTGTCAGAATCCAGACAAATACCTGTTTTGACTGTCCAATTAGCTTGAGGTAGCTGGACAAAAAGCTATTCTTTCGTAATGAATAATGACACCGTATTTTTCTGCCCATTGTAGCTAGGACCTAACTTCCATTGCACTTGAAGTTACAGATGTAAGCTATTGTTGGCTGGATGCTAATATTGTCTGTCAAAAATATGTCCATCAAAATTAATTGTCTGTCAAAATTAATATGTCTGTCAAAAAAAAAAAAAAAAAAAAAGAACACTGCCAGTTTACTGCCTGCATCTATAGCTACATATGGTACACGATGTTGTTCTGAGTGAGTCAGAGGCTTCTGGAAGTTCCCTTGCTTTTCAGAAAAATCTCCATTTGTGACAAACTTCTTACTCCAATGCACTCAATTTGTTGATAAAGCATACGTCTCAATACTGTAAAATAATAAAATAATAGTTGAGATTTTAAAGTATAAAATATCTGATAGTGTCTGAAATTTTCACACCACCTTAATGCAAGAATAGATTTTTGTAGTAGAAGAATTTCCTTCAGGAATGAGGGACATAGATTCTGGTATTTAAATTTTATATTATTTTTCCGTTTCCTACTGCATTGTCTAAGTACAGAAAATTCCTGAACAGTTTTCCTTGGTGGGATCCTTTTGTCCAACACCAGTCTACTTTCTGAGCTAACAGGCATGACCGTGCCTTTCTTTCTCTCTGCCTCTGTTCTAGTAAGAATGTATCATTAAAAATGGAGGAACAGAGACCCCACATTTTACATCACTGTCCTCCGTGCCTTTGGATTGTCTTGCTTGCCAACACCTTAACTCTACTGAGCCTCTTTTTTTTTTTTACTGTTGAAGCAGGAAACAGACATTAAGCTGTGACCCATTAAAACCTCCATAGAGAAAAAGAAGCACCCTAGCATGAAAGGCATGATAAAACCCTCTGTACTCCTTCCAGACTGTCTAAGGCCATGAATACACATTTGGAAAGGGTGAGTCCTCCTTATTTTATATTCCTCTTGTACTCAGATGACTAACTCCACAGGAGTAAACAAAATTATGCTGGAAATTTGAAAGCAGCTTCAAAGGAGTTCAGCATGTAATTCTATTGATGGCTCTTTTGAAGATGCAGACCTTCACCTCTGAAATAATCTACATCTTTTTAGAATATTCTATTATTGCATGGACACTGAAAGCTCAACATTTAAAAGCTTTTCAATTGAATGGTTTGAATTATTCTTCCTTCCCAAGCTTTGGGATTATTCAGAATGCTCCAAAAAAACCCTCTCTGATTGAGTGTACTATTTCATACTTAGTGCCACAAAGTGTTTCAATATATCAGCATAAAGTCTAAGGTTACTAAAGGACAGAAAACAAACACATAAAACTGGCTAGTAGGAGTGAAGCTGAAAGACATTACTAATAATTAAGATTGTATACCCAATATAAAAGTAGAAAAGTGTAGTCTTTTTTGACTCAGTTTCTAAAAATGCACATATTTTGAGCAGCAATAGCTCAAATAAATGAAGCAGCTGCATGAAACATGGAAGCTTTGGTAGTGCTCATGGTTTAACTTACAGGAAGGTGAGAGGAACTTTCCTCACCATGGACATCAATCCTGAGATCTCAGGCTTGTGTGTGCAAGGAGGGGCAAGGGCTACCAACTCTGACATCTGCGGTAAGAATGAGGGAAGAATAAGGCCTAAAGCACTTTCCCACACCCTTAGCACAAACCTCAGTGATAGATTCACTATATTTTCCTTCATACCAAAACCCCAGGGGCTATTTTGGCCTCCCTCGAGACATTGTTTCCTGGAGCTCCCACTGAATGAGAGTGCTTTATTTCTGCTCCAAATAAGTGGTTGCCCATATGCACAATCAAATCAAAAATTCGGAAGTATCGGAAGTGTCTATCCCCACACAAGTTTGTTACTGTCTTTCTACTCCTTTCTCAGTGAAAGTCATTCAAGCCACTTCATAAGTTTACCATGCAGTGCAAATGGGAAACAGAAGATCAAATAAGAAATGTATCCTTCAGGAAGACTTTATATGCATCCTGAGGAAAAATTCCAGAAAGCCTAATTGTGCCTGAAAGCATAATGGCCTAACTTCATCCACAGCTAAAGTCATACATAAAGTTTCCTTTAAATTTCTCAGATCATAAATCTATCTAAGGTGAAAATTGTCCAATTTAGAAAATATTTTGACTTTGAATTTAAAAGGTACTTGCTGCCTTCACCTGAAAAAGCTAAAAAATATATTATGTACTACCTATACAATACTTTGGGCATATATAAATGATTATCAGACATTTCCTGTTGAAGAAATACATGGTGGGAAGAAAAAAAAAAAAAAAAAAAAAGATGTGAACAGTCCAGTAAAAATAACCTTCATTTTTGTTTGTGAGGTGTAAATTATTTTCCTTCTCAAGTTAATTTAATGCATCAAGCATACAGTTTTATTCTGCAGCTTCAGTCCAATGAACCTATCATACACGATGTCAGAAATAACCGCTACCAGGGTACATATTTGCTCTACTAAAGAAAAGTTTATAAAGATAAAACCTAAAATTAGGTTCCATTCTTCTTTCTCAATATTTGAAAGACCTATCACTTGCTGCCAGTTACAGTAAATTTTATTTTGATGTTTATTATTGTCTTTAACAGCAAAGCTGAAGAAGAGGTAAGCAAAGCTCTATAAATCAACAGGATGTAGCAATGGAAATACAGACTTAAATAAAATCCCATTCTTATCATTTTATGTATCAGAAATTTACAACACATGAAGAATATAATGCTCTACAAAAGGCACTCTAACTATATGAAAATGTTTTTAATGGCATACTGTTAAAAATGAAATTAAAACATAAACCCTCATTAGTACTTGTAAAAAATGTCAAACACTGCAATTTCAGAATATGAATTTACCTACTTTTCACAGTTCAACGCACTAAGAGTTAATGTGCCTCCAATAAACTAATGTTAATTAAGAAAGGGATGTTTTAATTACCATATGGTTACCTGACAGAGTTGTAATCTAGTACAATAGAATTCTGTAAGTATATAAATTTAAGTATGCTTATGCCCACTGATAAACTTACAGGTTACTCAGAATGTATTGATGCAGCTTGTGATCTCACAATGTGATAGACTTTTGTTAGAGGTGGGCTGAAAGAGTTGTCTTAAAGCAACACAAGAATAGATTCTGTGCTTTCTTAGTCCTTTCTATGGTACATCCTTACTGGGTGAAGGGATGTAACCCAGTGGATATTGTACTGTAAAGCTCCATCACTTAAGCAAACACGGCTCCATTTGGCATGTCTAGAAATAACAGCATAGTGCTAGACAAAATCTGGTAAATCATTTAGGTATGCAGAGTTCAGTTCTACCAAAGTTGGAAGGAGTCAAGTAGTGTTTTATCAGAGAAAGGCAGGACTTTGCTTTGGAAGAATGTTTTCAAGAATGTCAAAGGTCATAAAATTATTATGGTAACTTTAATTTCCTGAATAAAAGAGATCTTTATATAGACTGGCTGTAGATATATTAGCCGAGAGGATAATTCCTTTGCCTGCTAAAAGTATGATTACAGACTTTTTATTATCATTTATTAATATTTCTTCAAATAATGCAAGCGTTCCTGTTTTATCATGGCTCAGCCCAAAATCTTTAAAGTTTATAAATAACAGCACAACACAGAAGGCTAATCCCAGGTAGAGCGTACATAGGGTGGCAGCATGGTGAGAAATAAGTAATGTTCATTACTGTACAGGCCTACAACCAATCCTCATCTCACACTATTTTATGCCCTGGATTTATGCAACCAAATTTGTCATCAAGTCTCAAGGTTCCTTTTAGAGTGATGAGGACACCTGAGATCATATGGACTTCCATAAATCTTGGTTTTGATGCACAGACCACAAGTCTGATGTGTTTGGCCATTTCAAGTGATCTATTGACCTTCTTGCTGTGATCAGAGAGCAGCTATAAGACAACACTAGACCTTTAAGCATACTAATAAGCATGCAAATTTAGTTTCTATTTCATCACCGACTCTTTAAGAAACAGTTACCAAAGAAAAGGAGAGGATTTACTCTTCTAACTTCTTTGGTAGCAGAAAGGAGATTCCTGGTTGTAAATTGCAGAACGTTTAGCACCAGGATGGAGATGCTAGAAGGAATGGCCTCCTTGTAAGGGAATGGAGAGTTTTTCAGTTTGTCCAGGCACCCGTCTCTCATGTCAAGGGCTTTCTGAACATGAACATTGACGTGAGTCATACCTGGGATTTATCACTTGGTTTGGCAGAATGCATACCATAGAAAACCAACCAAAACAAAACAACTGGTAAATGCAAAAGGGGATAGGATAAAAACAACTTGTTGGTGCCACTATAGACTCAAAATAATTTGTAGTAAAGGATTCCTATGGGATTGGTGACAGTGGATCCTAGGCAGGTTTTTAGGGCTGCCTGTAACCCCCAGGTAGTTTTACTTTGTTCTTGTTCTGAGCTGGGTTCTGTTTCCCGTATCATTTCCAGACTAGCAACAGTACTTCCAAATTATTTTCAATACTTTTTTTTTTTTTTTTTTTTTAACAGATCTGCGCCAATTTTACATTTGACTAATGCTTTACGTTCCAAATAATTCCCCCTTCTCCCTCCTACATTCTTTCTTCCTATTAAATATCTGTTTTTTTCTTGGTGTCAGTATTGTTAAGCTGTTTTATATTTCAGATGAAGGTGTGTATGACCTGTAACAAAAGTGCTATGATTCACTTATTTTTCATGTGTTCCTAAGGATAGCAAACATATTCGAGAGTTGGGTCATATTGATTCATTGTAGCTCATCACATATGCTTTTCTGGTAATCCAAGCCATACCTACATCAAAATCTTGTTTAGGAGCTGAAGGAGTACCTGAAATACAAGCAATCCAGATTCCTCTGTTCCTCTTCAGGTGCTCTCCACAGATTAATGGATGGTATGAATTCATGTACTTCTTACAAGGAACTCTGTGAAACATGTATTACTTTCACAGTCTTTGGTCATAAACTGTCAGGAACAGTCTCTTTGATAGACTCTGTTACTGGACCATGAAGGTACGGCTGTGGAAACCCTGCAAGATTAGCTCTCCACGTAGTTTTAATGTGATGCTAGATCTGGTGAGTTTTGTCACTACAGTCTCTGCTGCATCTAATTTCACATTCTCTTGACGTGAAAACTCAGGACATTTGATGAATCTGTCTGTAACCAGCAAACCGCTAGCGTCTGTCTCTCAGAAATGGCCAAGCATCCCCTGTGCGGCATCTGCCCATGAACTTTTGCTACAAAGTGTCTTAGTTAAGTTTTTCTGCAGAATGCAAAGATCATATTTCCTTCAACTATCTGCTGTATCCCACCTGTGTTTCTTTTTCCTTAGCTAAGATTTTGATGAACTTGAAATGATCCAGAGTTTTGGCATCTTAACAACCTTGTTATTTATTTTCCTGTGCATCTGATCCCACTAGCCTTCTTCCAATCAGACTTCCACTCTCCCTCTTCATGCCTTACTAGCTTTGTCTCATCTGTGTTTCTGTTAAACCCAAATTATTCCAGTACTGAGTAATGATTTTGCCATGATAGAGTAGGAGCGGCATAATATTTTGCCAGGCTCTGTCTGCCTATTGAGATTTCAGTCCCACAGCAGTGTGACTTAGCCTTCCCTCCCACCTGCCTGGCACCCTCCAGGGCCAGTCCTACAGCCTCTCTCATTGTGCCATACAGGGAGAATGGAACATTTGCACCACTGCAAATTATGTAAAAAGAAGAAACAGTCTTCTCTTCCCATAAAGTAATCCAGTAATCCCGACCTTGACTTTAGCAGGATCTGTGGCAGTTACCCTTTTTTGTCAAGCAGTAGGTCACTACTGCCTCAGACATTAGCCCAAACAACTATTAAGGTCAGGGTTGTTTCAGTAAGCTAGAAAAAATGGCAGATAATCTTCCTGTCTTAAGTGCATGGTCCTGTTTGTGGAGATGCAAATTAATGAAGTTCTATTAAATCAATAGACCTACACCACAGTACTTTGGTTCCTCAATCAAGGGATTTACAGTTTAAAGTTTAGAAGTGTAATAATATGCCAAAAGCTATTTCAGAGACAATTCGGGTTGCATGGAAAAGCACTTCAAAACTCAGAAAGGAGGTATTTCTCTTTAGTTCTTTCATTCTCTTCTTCTTCTAAAACAAAAATACCTCACCCAAAGTCTACATAACAAAGTCATAATGCTCTGGGTTTTCTAGCCACAGAATTGCATAAAGCAGAAAGTAACTCATAAACTGCTGTTTATAAGATTATTTCCATGAAGATTTCCAGTGTCAAGTTGATTTTAGTGTTATCAGTAGTCACTTTTACTTGTTTCAGTAACCATTTTTTGATTTGTTTAATGGGTTCACTGGCAGATCTGATTACAATTGTTCATGAGAAACATGTAAAAAGACTTTGAAATACAGCCATGATTGATATTAGATTTCTTTTCCTCATCTGTTTTAGTGATCCTAAAAAATCTTAAAAAGACACTCACTTCTCTCAAAGTAAACTTTTTGTGAAACTTTCTCTGCTTTCTATAATTTGTCATTTCCTCAGGAATTATCCATACTATTTTCTGACACCCATGCAAACTGAAACAGACACTTTTAACTGGGTTAAATAACTATGAAAAGTCTTTGAAACATAGAATCATAGAATCATAGAATTG
>KL285305.1:12333-30533 GCA_000699545.1 Podiceps cristatus
CCGGCGGGAAAAGAGCAAGAGGATATTGGCTGCCGCAGAGAGCGTGCCCAGCACCAGCAAGCAGGGACCCACGATCCGGCTGCACTTTCCCACACACATGGCCACCCTGCATGGGGATGGGGAGGAAGACAAGGGGAGGAAGGGGCTGCCTTTAGCCCTGTGGTGCCCCACGGCTCTCCCACCCCAAGCCCATCTCACAGCCACAGATGGACAGGAGTTCACTGGTTCATGTTTTTGGGTCCCAGCCAACCCCACCAGCACTGCCCTTACTCCACAGCAATTTCCGATGGAAATCCTGTTTTCCCCACACAATCTTATTAATTAAATATTAAAAATAAATTCAATGTTAATACCAGTCTATTGCCACCAGTGTTCTTGAGGTTGAGCTTATTTTATTATACTTATTTTATTAAGTTATCAGTTTACTTAGTGCCTCCCTGATACCTTGTCAAAAATTAGCTCTCCCTCTTGATGATTAAGGGCCTGGAGCATCTCCCCTATGAGGAAAGGCTGAGTAAGTTGGGACTGTTCAGCCTTGAGAAGAGAAGATTAAGGGGGGACCTAATTAAAGTTTATAACTATCTGAAGCAGGGGATGCAGGGGGAATCAGCCAGCCCCTTTTCAGTGGTCTGTGGGGACAGGACAAGGGGCAATGGCTGCAAGCTGGAACACAGGAAGGTTCGCCCCAACATGCGGAAAAACTTCTACACAGTGAGGGTGACAGAGCACTGGAATAGGCTGCCCAGGGAGGTGGTGGAGTCTCCTTCACTGGAGATATTCAAGACCTGCCTGGACGCCTATCTGAGTGATATGTCCTAGGGAGCCTGCTTTGGCAGGGGGGTTGGACCCGATGATCTCTCGAGGTCCCTTCCAACCCCTACATTTCTATGATTCTATGATTCTCTTCTGTACCTACAAGACTGGGGATGCCCTTCGGTCTCTCTGGGACCACTAAAAACAACCTGGTTTGCTGTTCTTCCAGCTCCCAGGGTCCTTCTGCCCTGCATTTATTTTTGCTTCAGGGTGTTTTTATGCATTTTCCACTTTCCTGGCAGCTTGCAACTGGTTTTGCACAAGCTCCCTGAATTGTGCTGCTTCTTGTGCTGGTTAATTTATTTAAGGCTCGCTCTGGCTTTGCAGAAGCAGAAGTGAACAGGCACTGCGTGGTTGTTTCCGTGGGAAGCGCTGCCTCAGCCCCCCTCACGCATGACAGCAGCAGTGGGAAAGACGGGTTCAGGCTGCACGCTCAGCCCCTGCACAGCCCAAGAGAACAGGGGGCACAAGCCCAATGGTGCTTCACATGGCCACGACCTGCTAGAGACTGGCCATGCCAGCCCTGGCAGGTTGCTGGGGTCCACGGAGGGCTGAGTATGGAGGAACAGGGCTGCAAAACCCTCCTGAGTGGAGAGGACGCAAGCCAAGAAGCCCAAAGTCCAAGCACCAGCTCCACCCATCCCAGAGCTTCACCTCCCCTCTGTGTCTATCCTCCCTGCCTTAGTTATAAGGAATGCAGGGCCTCTCACCCTCACTGCAGTCCCACCTGCAGTCCAGACATCGTGCGTGGTTGTGCATGGCCCAGAGCCATGAGTTCACCTCCCCACTTTGGAGGACCTTCCAGAATAGCTCTTGCTCCTCTGGCACTCACAGTGTGGGCTGCTCTCACCAGCCAGTGGCTTTTGTGGTCTTCTGCAAGTCTCCCCTTAACCTCTCCAAGGACTCTCCTTCCCCTCCACTACTGCCCTCTCCCTGGGGAAGGCAGGAGGTCTCCTTCCCCCAGGAAGCTCTCCACAGCTTGCTGTCCCCAACGCTCCCTTTCAGCAAGAAGCAAGTCTGCATTAGCTGTTGCCTTCTACCTCAACCAATACAGACAGACAAGCCCCTCTGTAAGGGGAGGTAAAGCAAAAGTGTGGCTGAACCAGTCTCTGTTAGGACACTCGAAAGAAAGACTCCCATCCTGCCAGCATGCCTCCATGGCCAAAAGCACAGGGATTCAAGCAAAGCCCAGGGAACCCTCCTTCACGCTTACCTGGGAGCAATGCCACGTGGAGCCAGCAGTGTCCACCCCTGGGAAAGGCCCTGTCCTGGAGGCATCACCCATGGGTGACTATTTATGATGTCCGAGTGTGTGCTCCACGTCTTCCTCCTCCACCCCAGGGTCCACCCACTGCATCAGTCACGATCTTCCCCTTCCCACACAACTGGCGGCTCAAAAGGAAGAATGACTGTCCTGCCCCAATGAGGCAGCCTCTGCCGGCGCTGCAGCTGATCCATCTGTTCGATCATGCCCCCTGTCACTGGCAGAAGACATAAGTCCACAAAAACATGCCCAGCTTCAGCTTTTAAGGCTTCTATCACGTCTGCCCTAAAAGCCTTGACCCTTGCCCAAGTAGCAAACACCGTTTCTCTGGTGAGCATGACTATGTAGGGAGAACATTTTGCTCTCTCCTCTGCAGCCCACTCCCAACACTATCGTTCTGTCACCATGAGGCCACGTTCTCCACCAAGGGCGTCTTCCATCACGTTTCACCTTCTTTCCCTCGCTGTGCAAGAGCTTTGTGCATGGATGGTTCAGGTTTGCCTTTTCTCATTTTTACCCACAGGAGGGAGCACGCTAATATTTTAATAAAAGCTTCTAAATAAATATTCTTGTGTCTCAGCTGGTTCCTATCTCCCGCTCTTTGCCTCCTTGCAGACAGCCCAGCTTTTCTTCCAGGTGTTGAGCATACTCCATTACCTACATCTCTCACACCTCAGAAATAACACTGAGAGAGAAAGGTTGAGTCTGGATATCTTAATTATTGCAAGTTATTAGAGACCAGCATTTCAAAGTCCTATCCAGGGTGCCCGCAACTGGCAGTGAGCGTGCAATGGGGAAGCTCCTCTTCTGTCCCCATAGAGAACCCCATCTGACACCTCTTCAAGATGGGAAGAGGACTGGGAGAACATGACCTCCCTGTCTAAGAATAGGAGACAGAGAAGGTGAGTACATAAGTTGGCAAAAACAGGGCAGTTTTTCTGGCAGATGAGTTGTAAGCAGCACGATGACAAAGAATCGCTCATGGGCTGTGCAGGCTACTGGAAGAATCTCCTCAAAGATGATTTTGGAGAAGGTTCATATTCCTCGCATATTCATCATGAGGACCTGAGGCACATCAGCTGCTTGGTATGTGGTCTTCCCCATCTGCAACATCCACAGGACACAAAGTGTGAACGCAGCTATCTTATAGCCCTGATACAGTCTTTCTCCGATATAGTAAATTAAAAAAAAAAAAAACAACAAACATCTAGAGTGCTATCTTTTGGTTTATAACCCAACGTGCTCTACCCAGGGTAATGCACACACATAGCATTTGCTAATGCGTTTCAAAGTGGCTCTTCCTGCTTCCAAATCAATGAGTACAGGACTGACGAGAATATAAAACCTGCTCTAAGTACAGCATGCCACCATCATTGGAAGAAATAGAAAATGGAGTTGCAGCCCTTGAGTGCCACATGGAAAAAGGAATGGGTGAGGCTGGGTTACATCGTCCAATCCTGTTTCTCTAGGAAATATAAGCTGAGAGAAGCAGATTATCCAAATGATAGTTCCTCTGAAAGGAAAATCAGAGTTTGCACCAGCACATAATAGAGTCATACATTCATAGATTCACAGAAAGGTCTGGGTTGGAAGGGACCCCAAGGATCATAGAGTTCCAACCCCCCTGCCATAGGCAGGGACACCAAGCTCCAGACCTGGACCTACACGAGGTTGGCCAGGGCCCCGTCCAACCTGGCCTTGAACACCTCCAGGCATGGGGCATCCACCACCTCTCTGGGCAGCCTGTTCCAGCACCTCACCACTCTCTCTGTAAAAAACTTCCCCCTAATATCTAATTTAAATCTTCCCTCCTTCAGCTTCAATCTTCCCTCCTTCAGCTTCAGACCCCCTGTTTCATTCTTAATAACATAACCCCCCGTTTCATTCTTAAATAAGATGATTTGGTCTCTAAAAAGCAGACAGCAGCAAAGGCAAAGCATGTAGGACATGTAGGACTGCCGAGAATAATCCGATTTTTCCTTCCTCTCTTTTTTTAGCTTAGAAAGAGAGGAAGTGTTTTTCACTTTGCTGGAAGAAAATGTGTTGCAACCTCATCTTGTGCCCTCTTCTACGTCATAGCAATCTGAGCTTCCTACATTGTCACCCTCATGATCTGGTCAATCATCTCCTACAGAAAACCCCACACCATTCAGCGTGAAGCATCAGGGTGAATCTTTTCCCCAGGATCGCTGTTCTTCCCCTTACACCAACTCTGGCCCAAGTCCGTAATAGTAATAAAAATAATAAAAGGCTAATTTTAGGCCTACACAGCTTCCCAAGCACCATGAGCAGCTGCATGCCTGTCTCTCTCGCATGAGAACTTAATTATGAAAATGGCAGCAGGGCAATTACAGGCAAGTAACTTATTGCCAAGTCACCCAGCCGTGGCGCTGCCACACATGGTCCCACGCAAAGTGATTCTGGCTCGGCAAGGTCCTCCCACTGACTCCTTCTCTGACACCACAAAGTAGCTGAAAAGATGACAGCCACTTTCTTCCTTGTGTTGCTTTATCCTGTCACACTTAGAGGGCTCAGCCTCTCCAGCCCACAGTTTGCAGGTCACGTTCGGCAATTGAACTTTAAGGTCCATGAACTTTTTATAACCACTGCCTCTGCTCTCTTAACTGTGCTCCCCTGCTCTTTGCTTCCCCAAGCCTCTCTGGGGCTGTGGAAATTGCACGGCAGGTTGGGTTTCAAGAGTGGTTTGGCTTCAAGGAGAATCCAAGAGGCGGAGTTGAGTTTGAATCATCGAGATAGAATCATTCTATCTGTGCCAAACCAACGTCCACCTCAGTCCTGCCCAGCGGATGCTCAGCACGACTCAGTGGTCCCTCCCACTCCTCTCAGTAGCATCTGCAAATCTATTTCTGCCACTAGCTAGCTAAGACTTCTCCAAACTCTGGTATGGGCATGTTGGCTGCCAATGGCGATCCTCTTAGACAAGCCCTACATGGAGCTTGTGCCTAGAACTCAGACTGAAGAACACAATCATAGAATCATAGAATGTTTTGGGTTGGAAGGGACCCCTAGAGCTCATCTAGTCCAACCCCCCTGCAGTGAGCAGGGACACCATTACCCAGATCAGGTTGCTCAGAGCCCCGTCCAACCTGGGCTTGAATGTTTCCAGGGATGGGGCCTCCACCACCTCTCTGGGCAACCCCTTCCAGTATTTCACCACCCTGATCGAAAAGAATTTCCTCCTTATATCCAATCTAAACCTACCCTGTTTCAGTTTAAAACCATTACCCCTTGTCCTATCGCCTTTGTCCCTACTGAAAAGATTCTCCCCCTCTTTCCTATAGGCCCCCTTTAAGTACTGGAAGGCCGCAATCAGGTCTCCCCGCAGCCTTCTCTTCTCCAGGCTGAACAAGCCCAACTCTCTCAGCCTGTCCTCATAGGAGAGGTGCTCCAGCCCTCGGATCATTCTTGTAGCCCTCTTCTTGTAGCCGTCGATGCTTCCATACAATATAGCATTTGCTTTAGCTTCCTTACAAATTTAATCTGATTTACTGCTTTAGATGAGATGAAAAAAGCCTGTTAAAAGTTCGAAGCAGTCTGGAGAAAGGAAAAATAAATAAATTAAATGCAAGAGTTATCATGATTCTATCCTGTAGTTCTTTGACCTGCAGACTGTGATGAAAAAGTATTTCCAACTCAGTTGCAATGGGAAGTAGTTTCCTAAGCCACAAGAAGAGTTCTGGCTGTTTTCCAGCCTTGAGAGGCACACAAGCAAGTCTTCATCACAGGAACTAGAACTGTCCACAGTGAGAAGGAGAGGTGCACACACTCAAAACAAATGACAAAATCACTTCCAAGATGTGGAGGAACAGGAATTAATAAACTTAGGACTCGACTTTCAAGATATGCACCTCTGTCCATGAGAAGTATTTTTGTATGAACAAAACCAAGAAGATACAGAAGAAACAACATGATAAGCAAGGTCTGGGAACCTGGCCTTTTTAGCTAAGCAATAAGGGAGTCGAGAGTGAGAAGCATTAACCAACCACAATAGAGGAAGGAGCGTGTGGACAACAGTAATTAGCCAATTAAGCTTTTGTTTATGTTGCATGTTTAGCAGATAACGCTTTATAAGCACAGCTGTAAGAGCAATAAAGGCCTCTGATTCATCCTCTGTCAGAGTCCGTGCTTCAATCCGTCGCAAATGGCGCCCGAACAAGGGACCTGAATAAATTCTATGGGGCTGAACTAATTGAATCAGCAGAGCACAGAGCTGAAGAGTCCAGACAAGTAATCACCCAAATAGAGGTGAACAGCTGGGAACAATGGGGGCTTCTAGGTCAGCAGAGGAAAGATTGGTAGTTAAGATGTTCATGAGGATTTTAGCACGACGAGGCATCAAATATGATGAAACACAGTTGCAAGTGCTTTTAGCATGGCTAAAAGGTCGGGATGTTTTCTCAAACTCAACTAAGGTATTTGAGCTAGTGACATGGGACAATGCTGGGTATGAACTATGGGAGGCAGCAACAAAGGGAGATCCCAGTGCCACTGGGTTACTGACAACGTGGAGGCTGGTGTCGGAGTCTCTAAAATAATTAAAAACTGACAGTGCCACTGTTGCCGCAGCAGAAGCAGCAACACAGCTGACTGCTCCTGCACCTCCCGTGATGAATGAGACCGATGGTGCTGTACCTGCCACAGACCAAGGTCCAGAACCTCGTGATCAGTTACTGCCTGATTTGCCTCCACCACCATCTCCGCTGGTCGCGGTGCCCCCACCTGTGAACTTTCTCCCTGCGGAGACTCAGGGGAAAGAGCTGTGCAAAGCGGCTGGTTTCGACCCTAAATGGCATTGGCGACAATTAAAGCAAGAAGTGGAGAGGAGCGGAGATCATGAACTAGCTCAGCTCATTGCCTGTCCTGTGATTCAAGACACCCAAGGGCGTTCAGAATATCAAGGACTGCAATTCGGATTAGTTAAAGAAGTACAGAAGACAGTTTTAGATTATGGCATCTCATCACCATACACTCAAGGCTTGTTGCAGAGTGTGTTTTTCAATTATTAATTAACCCCGCTTGACATTAAACAGACAGCCACCCTGATCTTCACACCAACACAAAAGGTGTTATTTGAAGCACACCGGAGATCATCCTGTGAGATGGCCACGATAGGGAATCTCGAGCATCCAGACGATGACCCTTTAAGGGGAGATGTGATTCCTCAGCTTATGGGGGAAGCACCAATTCAGACGCCCTAGTTACAAGCCAGACTTAACACAGCAGTCACATAAATTGGCCTATCAGGCTCTTTAACAAGAGTCTTTAATAAGACTCCAGATGCTGGAAAGACCACATTGTCTTATGTTTCTATCAGAGACAGTCCCACTGAGCCGTTTATGCTGTTTATAGATAAATTAAAAGAAGCAATAGAGAAAAAGGTAGATAATGAACAAGCTAAAGATGATGCTTTGCTAATGCAATTGGCAGTTGAAAATGCCAACGCTGATTGTAAACACGTGTTGCAATCATTAAATATTGTTGAAATGATGGAAGCATGCCAGAGAGTTGGTACAATTGAATATAAAATGCAAGCTATAGCAGCTGCCTTTGCAGCAATGAAAACCAATAACAGAACACGCTTCAGGTGTGGTCACTCAGGGCACTTTAAACGTGACTGCCCAAAATCAACTCAAAATCTTCACGGAGGGCAACCGTGCCTCTGGTGTCTGCGTTGTGGGAAAGGGCGTCATTATGCCAACCAATGCAGATCCAAGTGGGATAAAGATGGAAATCCAATTCAGGGAAACTCCAGGAGCAATGCAAGCCAAAGACACATGCTGACACAAATATCATGGCAATTCACAGTGGCTGCAATGACCTTCATGCCAGAACAACAGGCAGCACCGGAATGGATACAGCCACAGCAGGAACAGTAACGCTCATAGACCAGACAGTATATAAGATACTGCTGAATGCAAGGGGGCCACTAGGACACGGGCTGAGTGCTCTACTTCTCAGACTATCTAGTACAACCCTGAGAGGAGCCTTTGTGTTGCCTGGTGTAATTGATGTGGATTTTAATGGTCAAATTCATGCAATGGTCTGGACTCCCTCCCCCCCGTGGTAATTCCAATCAATACCCAGCTTGCGCAACTAGTGCCTTTTAAGGGTCAAGCATTTAATTCAGACAATGTAGAGCGGAGGTCTGGGGGTTTGGGGTCTACTGGATCACTGTCCATTTTGTGGGTTCAAGCAGTGAAGTCGCAGTGACCAATATTGACATGTTATCTCAGTAATAGTGAGGGAAAGCCTCACACAGTTAAGATGCAAGGCATGATTGATACAGGCACTGATGTAATGGTGATTTCACAGGGCAAGTGGCCAACCAATTGGCCTGTTAAAGCAATTCCTTCTGGGTTATCTGGAATCAGGGGCATGACCTCATTGTATCAAAGTGTAACTTTAATCCAGGTAATTGGACCTGAGGGACAAGTTTCTACTATACAGTCTTTTATTGTTGAAATGCCTTTGGTTTTATGGGGTCATGATGTGTTGGCATCATGGGCAGTTTCTATTGGAACAAAAAATTTTTAGTCAGGTTCACTGAAGCGGGGCCTACCATATCCCTGAGATGGATCACAGACAAAACAGTCTGGGTAGATCAGTGGCCCCTAGCTCAAGAAAAGATCTGCACATTGAATGAGTTAGTACAAGAACAGCTGCAACAAGGACACAGTACTGACAACGAGTCCCAGGAATAACCTAGTCTTTGTAATAAAAAAGAAAAGCGGTAAATGGTGCTTACTGCATAACCTGAGGCAAATCAATGCGGTGATAGAAAGTATGGGAGCCCTGCAACCAGGTTTACCCTCTCCCACAATGATCCTGAGCAAATGGCCTATCATTGTTATGGATCTAAAAGATTAGTTTTTTACAATCCCACTTACTGAACAAAATAGGCCCCATTTTGCATTTTTTATCCCATCAATAACCAAGAGCCAATGCGCAGATACCACCAGACCATTTTGCCTCAGGGCGTGAAAAATAGCCCTACAATTTGTCAGATGTATGTTGCAAAGGCACTCTCTGAGGTTGGCATGAAGCTTCCGCAGTTGCTGATTTATCGCTATATGGATGACATATTAATTGCGGGAGTCTTAAAAAAGGAGATGAAACAAGCAACAAAGATGCACTGCATTCCTTTGGGCTACAAATAGCTCCTGAAAAAGTGCAAAAAGAGCTGCCCTGGAAATATCTAGGGTGGAAAATTATAGAATGGACTATAGAACCTCAAAGAGTTGCTTTGGGAAACAAGATCTCTACCCTTAATGATTTACAGAAACTCTTAGGGGCAATCAACTCGGTATCACCATTGCTAGGGATTGCCAATGACACCCTGAAGCCATTGGTGGATCTACTTCGGGGAGAGTCTGACTTGCTCTTTAAATGAGAATTAACCCCAGAGGAGCAAGTAGCGCTATCACAAGCTCCAAAAGGCATTCAGTCATGCCAGGCACACAGGTGCCAAGAAGGGCATGGCCTGGAACTTTATATCATTAACAATGCTAAACAGCCACTAGGATTGCTGGCACAGTGGGTTGAGAACACAGGAAAAGACCCACTGCATATTGTTGAATGGCTTTTCCTGTCTTATCAGCTCACAAGGACTGTGGTAACCTGTGTTGAGATGTTTGCAACACTCATTTGCAAAGGGAGGAAGCAAGCAATACAGTTGCAAGGACGTGACTGTGCCATCATTTTCCTCCCGTTGACCAAAGCATACATAGAATGGTGCATGGCTAATAGCTTGACACTGCAAAATGCCATGACAGACTACCTAGAAGTATGAATCCACCTGCCACCACATAAACTATGAACTTTCAAGATGTTGCTGTTATTGAGCAACCCCGCTGTCAATCTACCCCAGTAGCTGGGCCAACCATTTTTACAGATGATTTGGGTAAAAGAGGCAAAGCAGCTACTGTTTGGCAAGAGGAAGGACAACGGAAAGATGAAGTACATGAAGTACAAGGGTCTCCGCAGGTTTTGAAATTATCAGCGGTTGTGCGAGTGTTTCAAAAATGGAAGGAACTGCTGAACTTAGTAACAGGCTCACACTATGTCTGTGGCGTTGTTCAGCACCTAGAGAAGTCATGGTTGAAACATGTAAACAATGACTGCTTATTTAACCTGTTTAAACAGCTATGGACTGAATTAACCTTTAGGCAAAATGATTTTTATGTGTTACATGTTCACAGACACACAACATTGCCGGGTTTTATAAGGGAACACAAGGCAAGAGCTGACCACCTTATGACCCCTGCATGGGTCAGCCCATTGCTGCATAAGCTGAAACAAGTGCAACTTTCACATGAATTTCTCCACCAATCCGCAAAAGCTTGGTGGAAACGGTTTAGTCTATCATGGAGCAAAGCACGAGACATTGTAAAAATGTGTCCCAATTGTCAACCTTTTGCTACTGTACAACAAACAGGGGTTAACCCCCGAGGGCTCCACGCCTTGCAACTTTGGCAGACTGATGTAACCCATATCAGCGAATTTGGCTGGCAGCGTTATGTCCACGTCTCTGTTGATACATTTTCCAAAGCCATTTGGGCCACCGCAGAAACGGGAGAAAAGCGTGGGATGTCTTTTGGCACATCACAGGTGCATTTGCAGTACTGGGCATCCCAGACAAAATTAAGATGGATAATGGACCTGGCTATGTAAGCCAGAAACTACAAGTCTTCCTACAGCAATGAGGTGTGCCACATATCATGGGCATTCCTAATTCTCTGCAAGATCAAGCCATAATTGAACAGACCCATCAGACTGTGAAATCAATGCTAGAAAAACAAAAAGGGGGAATGCTGGGGGAAAGCCTGCAGAACCGTTTATGGAAGGCAATTTATACACTGAACTATCTCAAGGTTAGAGAACAAGAGAATGGGGTCACAGAACAACCAGCAATTTGTAAACATTTTTTGTCTTTCAGCTCTACAGGAATGACGAATACCCCTCAGATGCCTGTAAAATTTTGTGTCAAGTCTTCGTTAACAAACAAATGGGAAGGACCATATGAGTTGTTAACATGGGGCTGAGGGTATGCTTGTTGCTCTACAGGTCAAGGCACTCGGATTCTGGCCCAGTGCATGAGGCCAGCGCTCAATTGAAGATGACATGACGAAACTAAGATATGTGCTCCCAGCGACAGGAATTCTAGTGATCAGTGTACTGTTGACAACACTCCAGACGACGGTACTCATATCACCAATGACATCTTGGAACAGCAGTAATCTCTGGGTCTCACTAGCCCACTCATTAAATCAAACCCAATTTTGTGTCTTTATGGTACAACCAGAACAACCCTTCCATATTTGTTTAGTAGGCCTGCCTATTGATAACGTAGGCAACATAGGGGAGGCCATCACCGGTCTCAAATTAAGCATAGGGGCAGCATGGAACAGAAAGACGAACATTAGTGCTTGTTTTGATAAATGGGATACCTGGCATGACAAGCTGCCCCCTGCAAATGTTGAACCTCAAGAAATTGACATACTGGGGAGTGTAAGGGCAGACTATTTTTTAATTTCAAAAAGTACCCAAGAAGTGAAATTTGGATACAAGATGGATCACCCAAGCCTGTTGTGTATCAGAACACAAGTCTGGTTTAACCACACAAGCAGAAATGCTAGCAACAAAAATGACTGGACACCTTTCACTCTCCTTCCCCAAAAGTTGCCACCAGGCATGTTTCTGACATGTGGAGACCATGCTTGGCCTGCTTTGCCTTCTAGATGGGAAGGGGGGCCTTGTACTCTAGGGCACCTAGCCATGCTCACGCCTAACACATCTCTTGATTTTGAATCACACGGCCTTGCACAGACATAGGCAGCGTAGAAGTCTGCATGCTCATGAGGCAGGCTGTCGAGATAATGTGGAATTATGGAACAAAGGTGACACCACTGCAGCAGGAGTTTTCTTACTGGGACTAGCCGCACAAAGGCCCTTAGAGAATTAGACAAATTGGCGTGTTGGCTAGCACAACAATCTGGCATCCCCAGTATTTTTTATTTAGCATCAGATGGAGATTAGCATCAGATGTAGATCAGATTTTTTATTTAGCATCAGATGTAGATGCAGTTAGACATGCTACGTTGCAAAATCACGCAGCCCTAGATTTTTTGCTGTTAGCACATGGGCATGGATGTGACGATTTTGATGGTATGTGTTGTATGAATTTAAGTGATCATTCACTATCTATTCATAAAAGCATTCAAGATTTGATGGAACAAACATGAAAGCTCCAAAGAGATAGTGGGGTTTTTGGGTTCGAGCAATTTTTTGCAAATTGGAGACTTACTGGATGGCTGAATCATTGATAAAATTGGGAATATTTATATTAGGGGGTTTATTTGTGCCTTGTTGATTGTACCAAGTCAGTTAACATGTTTGCAAAAAATGTTGCAGCAAATGGTACAACAGGCGTTAGTTGTAGAAAAACAAAAAGGGGGAATTGTGGAGGAACAGGAATCAATAAGCTTAGGACTCCATTTTCGAGATACGCACCTCTGTCCATGAGAAGTATTTTTGTATGAACAAAACCAAGAAGATACAGAAGAAACAACATGATAAGCAAGGTCTGGGAACCTGGCTTTTTTAGCTAAGCAATAAGGGAGTCGTGAGTGAGAAGCATTAACCAACCACAATAGAGGAAGGAGCTCATGGACAACAGTAATTAGCCAAGCAAGCTTTCGTTTATGTTGCATGCTTAGCAGATAACGCTATATAAGCACAGCCGTAAGAGCAATAAAGGTCTCTGATTCATCCTCTGCCAGAGTCCGTGCTTCAATCCATTGCACCAAGATATCCCTGAAAAGGCAGCTGAAGCAACAGCGTTCTCCCAGGCTCCCTCCGGAGGCCAGTACCTCCCAGAAGAGCATTAACCACAGAACTTGGACAACCTCCTTTGAGGAAGCTTTCCATTCAGCCAAGCCAAGCCCAACACATTTGCCCTCCTCTCCAAGGCATGCTGGAAGTGAGCCATGATGAGCACTGGCTGGAGGTTTTGGCATGACTGTTGGTACAGTAAGCCACCCTACTCCATAACTTCTGCAAGTTCAAACAGCTCAAGACTCAGGCAGCGGCTGAAACTACTGTTTCAGTGGAGACCTACCTACAAGTCAAGAAACACAAGGATGGCCCAAGACCAGTTTCTTAAGCTTTTGTTTCCCCACTGTACCTGGCTAGGTACTTGTCCAGAAGGGACTCTGCTTATTGGCACTTCACATGAGGCCATTACAGGCACATGAGGCCATTACAGTAATGCCCCAAGGCAAGGAGCCCGGAAGTTAGAGGCTCCATCTTGACACCACCTGTACCAGGAGGACATTGATGTTTCAGAATAGAAAGCCACATTTTCTCTGCTCTTCCATTGGGAAGGACAGAAAATCCTAGCCCTGACTCATTTCATTCATTTACATAAGGTGTCATGGTTTAACCCTGAACGATAACCATACCATGCAGCCACTTGCTCACCACCTCCCTGCTTCCCCGAGTCAGGTGAGGAGGAGAATTGGAGAGAGAGAGCTCATGGGTTGAGATAAAAACACTTTACCAGGATAGCAAAGGAGAAAATAAAAAATATGTTAATTATAATAATAATGCATAAGGATAATATATAAAATGAATGATGCACAATTTCTCACCATCTGGTGACTGATACAGCCCATCCCGAGCAGCAGTCAGGGAGCAGGGATATTTCCCCGCAGCTCTCCCAGAACAGCAAGTTCCAGAGAGAGCTCGAGGGAACAGACAGATGAACAAACAGGCCCGAATGAAATAAAATGAAAATAAGGTAACAGGAAGGGAACTTGAACAGAACATGAACTGAACAAGGAACCAGAGTGAGGGGGCAATGGCTGACCCTCCCTTACACCGGCCATGCCGTCTGTGGTATGGAATACTCTCTCTGGCCAGTTTGGGTCAACTCTTCCGGCTGTGCCCCTCGTGGGTTTTTGCACCTGCACATCAGCCAAACCTGGGAAACTGCAAGATGTCCTTGATCATTCAGCAGCACCAACACCAGCAGCGTGCTGTCACTGTTCTTCACACCCTAAATCCAAAACACAGGAGCTGCTGAAAAAAACCCAAAACCAAGCCCTAGCTCCATCCTGGCTGAAACCAGGACATAAGGGTATTTTTCCTATCGAGGTACCACAAATTTGTAACCTCTAGAACGGGCTGAAGCTTTTTTGGGCTAAGCAAGCAGCTTGCTGTAATCAGCAATTCCTTATCAGCATGCTTTCTACTGAAGTTCGTTATTTTGTCCTATTATCAGACACCATATTGCAAATGGGCTTCAAATTCAGGCAAGCCCTGCCCTTGCTGGCTGGGCAGACCTGGAGCTAGGATCTAAAATAAACAAACATATGGGCTTTTTCAGTTGAGCTGCAGCTTCTGCCACTTACTTTGTAAAGAGACTCAAGGCCGATGAAAGCAGCTACAGCCAAGATAGGAAAATCATAAATTTCCCAGAGGTTCAGGGCAGAAGCTATGGCACCTGGACCTGTCCCGCCAAGTTGAGATTCACAGACGTGCAGGTAAAGGAAAAAGAAAAGCACCTAATCTGACCATTTTACTAAAAAGTAGGGCACACACATATAGGGACTTGGCCTGATTTTTCCTTCCTTCTACCCCAACAACCTCAAGGAGGAACTCAGAAACTCTCCATATAATGCAGGGACAGACTTTCATTAGAACTAAATCAACAAAAAACCCAAGCCCTGAAACCAAGAGATGAAACAAGCTACTGAAAACAGTTTGTTTTATTTCCAGGATCAAATATTACAATAGGACATTTACACATATTTATAAAAAAATGCAGCAGTTGTGTATATAGATCAGAGGTTTCCTTGAGTTTGGTCCCTCCCAGCACAGTGAGCTGAAATCTTCCGAATAATCCTCTCCCTCCTCCCACACAAAGTCACCATCATTGAAGAAAAGTGACTTAAAAAACGACAGGCAAAGTCGTAATTTTGAAAGTCTAAGTTCACCAATGAGAGGAAACAGCCTCATTTAAAAAAAAAAAAAAAAAAAAAAAAAAAAATCAGTCACCTATCCTATAGTCTGGTGTCTCTGATGAGGCACCATGTCTCTGGGCTGAGCTTTACCCAGATGTTCTTCATATAAACCTGTTCTATAAAATAGCACCTTGTCTCCCTGCTCCATGTACTTTTACTACCTATCCTTCTACACCTTAAAGTCTCAGCACCATTTAACAAGCAGTTACAAAATGACTTTTCTCTGTACTGCAGACACTCACAGTAATTAAAGACAGCAACAAAACCCCAAACTTCTGTACTCACTCATAATATACCTATGTAAAGCAACAGAAGATAAAACCGAGGCAAGTTGAGGCACTGATGTTAAGTGCTGCATTCTCTGATTAAAAACACGTGTGTGTGTATGTATATACATATGGCTGTATTTATTGGGAGTGGACAGACAGTAAGCATCTCACGGACAAGAGACTGGAGTAAGTCATCCTGTACCTCACAGAAAGGGTATCCATTAACCTTGCCAGTTCATGAGCAGAGAAAGTGTAACCGAACTGCAGTAAGATCTTGGGCTCAGACCGAAAAGACCATGGCAAGACGGTCTTTGCAGAATGTCAACCAGCAGACCTCAACAGCTGGTCACCAAATGTGTTGGATCAACTCCAAACATGTGATGGCAGGTATTTCCAACAACCCAGGTGGCCAACGCAGAGCTCAAAACATGAGTTTTGTTTTGCCTTTAAAACAGTAGCTGTTCAATTTAGAGTAAAAAGTTTTGGTTAAAATAAAGGGTGGGGGAGAGGAGAGGCCGCATCTAAATCTATTACAACAGCAAGACAAGAGAAGGCACACTCAGTCTTTGTGGGACTGAGACTTTGCACTTCACCCATCCAAAGCACATCACTGCCACCCCTTCTTCTCTTGGAATACAGGACTATTTTTCACTAACTTGACTAAAAAGGGATTAAAAAGGAGAAAGTAGTGACATTTACTAAAAATTAAGGAAGGATAAAAGTGATAAGCTCCTGAAATCATGTGCATTTTCCCATTTACATGGACGTTCCCACACAGGTCTCTGTGTTACCCATTTCTTCATGTGGTTTAGAAAAACCACAAACACCACATTTTATGCATATCCTCCGTGTCTGGTACCTGACAGAAGGCAGCCCAAGTGATATTTTGCCCCCAGAGAAAATTGCTTTTCATTTAGCCCTTGTTGGCTCTTCAATCCCTGTGAACAAGCTCGGTGCTCCGGTGAGAACAGCATCAAAAAGCCCAGACTCAGCAGCCTCACATCCCAGCTCCTCCCAGAGGCGAGGAGCACGTTCTCAGATCTGGCCGTCATCAGCTGCCCTCTGCTACAGGGCAGCTGTGTTCGAAGACCTCCTGCATGGAGACAAGACTTAATTTTTGAGGACACTGGTTCTGTGAAGAAACTTCTCCACTTAGCCATCAAGAACACTTCATGAAAAAGTTTTCAATAGTCAAGGGTGTATCGAACAGCAAAGCACACAATTGCATGCAAATTTTTCTAAAATGTCTATTTGAGAAATCAGGCCCTTCAGCAGTACGGTTTATTTATTAAAACACATACTAAAAACAGCTGCCCTTTTCTGCAAGGGTACAAACTATAGCACCAGTGAAAGTGGAAGCTGGTATAAGCTGGTGCAGACAAGTATATAAATTCGGTAATATTTAAAAAATGCATCTATTAAAGTAGCGAACCATGTGGAACACAAGCTGTTTGCGGCAGTGAACAACAGATGTGCTTTACAGACGAGAGTTGTAATTCTCCTGTAACAGCATGGCAGCACATCTAGTGGACTCTGGAAAGTACGCTGATGCAAAAAGTGCTGTGTAAAACTACTTAGCAACAATGATACCTTCAGGTGCCTTTTTACAGACAACTATATTTTAGAAGGCTATTATGCACATCCATGCACACTGTTTTATATTGATGTTGTCAACTTATCCGATTTATGCCAAAAAGCAACATTCTTCAGTCCACGAACATCAGAAACATGAAAATCGCAGACCTTAATTCAAAGCCTAATGAACGTAATGCAAGTACGCCCAGAAATGTTTGGCACAGCCTTTATCTGCCCTTTTTATGTCAGTAGGGAGTGCAGCAAGGTTGAAGCCAACCAATCAGCTTGATTTAGAGTATGTATCATCAGGAAGACCTGAAATCCTTCTCTGGGCCTCTGAAGGATCACAAGGGGGAAACGAACAGTAAATGTGCCAACAGAGCCTGGCAGGGAAAGCCAGGACTCATTTTGCCCTCTCCTTTGAAATAGCGGTTGTGACTGTTAGCTGCAACTAGACATTAAATGTCAAAACTAAGCATTGTTAGATGAAGAGCACACGCAAAGGAAATTTTTCCACAAGCAGCAAGAATCTACAGCTTGGAACACATTAGCTCCACTTAGTTCTCTACCCAGAAAGACTTCCACCTTCTACATGCACTTCCACTTCTCAAAACTCATGGCAGTCCTTGCAACACAATTATAGTAAATTATAGTCAACCAACACCCATGGGAAGCCACAAACCACAGACTCTGAAGGATTTTTTTTTTTCCTCCTTTGCCCTTCATACTTCAACATCTTATTTTGCAATCAGATTTAAGGCATTTTTTTCCAACCTTGTCAAAAGCAATTTCAATTTCAGATTTAACATCTAGAAGCAATTGTGACATTTTCAATTTCACATTCTTCCTTCCCCGTTAGCTTATAAAAAGATTAATATTTTTCTAAATAAAACCTCCAGAAAGAAAAAATGAAATGAGAGCATAAAAACTTCCGATGCCATTTACACCAACAGGCAAAACCATTTCCCATGCTTGAGAGGCATGTTTCTTGATGGTTTAAAAGTAACCTTGCCGCAGCCAGAGAGGTTACTGAGCCTAACAAAAGCAAGGAAAAGCTAAGCAGTCTAGGGGTCCCAGTTTTAATAGCTGCTGCTGAGTGTAAGGTTACTCCCTTCCTTTCAGCTGAGCAGAGAAGGAAGGCAGGAGCCATCAGCCACCTGCTGCCCTACGGCTCACACCTGGCTCTGCAAGAGGGGGCAATAAAAGAAGGTTCAGAGCATGGCCAACAGTCTTTCA
>KL285305.1:30544-56921 GCA_000699545.1 Podiceps cristatus
GCAGCAGAACTGATGGAAGGAGGCCATGCTCTTGCCTGCACTGCAGTTTCTCCTCTTCCCTGCTGCCAATACAGCTGTTATTTCATATCAGATCACTTCAACACATCACAGCCTGGCACCATGTACATTAGTACAACTGGGGAGAGGTGGGAGGGAAGAAGAGAAGCTGCCAATAAAACAGACCTAGGACTGAAAAGGCAGATCAGTTTTGTATGTTTAACTTAACTGCTAGAAAAGCTGATGTGGAACAATGACCCCAGAGCGGATACAAATCCAAGCCTGTCCAAAATTAGTTGGCCCTCCACCAGCAAATGCAGCCAGCAACACCACCAAAAGGGAATCAGCAGAACGACAAAAGCTCCCTGCCTGATGCTCGTAGGACCAGGCAGAGAGCAGGAAAGGTCAACATTACTCCCACCCCAGCCCACCTGAGAGATGCGAAAGAACGATCAGCCACGTGTTGGGTACCATGTCCTGCTGGCAGCCTGCCTTAATTTTCTGGTGGCTAACCACAGAAGAGGAGGTAATGAGTTTCAAGGCAACAAACATCAGCACAAGTTATTTCAACTGGATGGCTGAAGCTCCCTAGGAAAGCATTAGACCTACACAGAAAGGGTTTCCTTCTCTCTCCTACATCCAAGTCCAAGTTATGAATCTGGATATCCTGGAAACACAAAGGATCCTTCAGTCAAGAGGTGCCACTGCTGCTTCAGAGGCCAAACACCACCCCCTCCTCCTGTGCCGGCCTTGCAATTCACTTCCTAGCTCTGGGAAGCAGCCTCTGTGACAGGCTCTCTTTACAAACCAAAAATGACATCCAATATCACACCAAGCCTTCATCAGGAAACTGCTATCAGATTTCGCTTCCCTGATACTGTATCTTGCAGCAGAATGCAAAATAGGCTTTGTGCTAGAAGAGAAATCGATTTGTACAACTGTACAATTACACGTGAAACCTCAATTATGGGCAGAAGACAGTTGTGAGCTATTACCATCACAGGGAATGCAAGGCATTTTCTGTGATTTCTTAAGGACTCCAAAATATGCAGGCTAGTATGAAATTAAAGGCAAAATATCCTGAAAAGTTTTAGCCTACGGTAAATTTCTGACCATGGAAGTATTTTTCTCTAACAAGTATAATCATCTGACAGTTGCTGAAAAAGTTAGCAGTTACAGTAGGTCTCACATGTCTTTTTCCTCACTGATGGAGAGCATGCTAAACTGCTATAAATATACAAATTTGACATCCACTTTGAGGATGGCTGCATTAGTATTTATCCCATTGTAACACCTGCTGTAACACCAACTGATCAACAGCCCCATGTCTAGAGAAAGACATTGGGAAAAATGGGGCACTCTGCACAGGACATGTCTGCGTGACTTCTGATACCAGCTTCCAGAGCTGAAAAGAAAGCCTAAATAAAGGAGTAGCTTTCCATACAGATTTCCAGATTTAGAGGTAAGTGATGGTAGATGAACATGGAAATAGAATAAAAAGCAGCCTATAGAACATTCAAGCTACGACCCTGTGAAGCCTTTTATAACACATTAATTCATTCCACAGTTCGACAAGGCTGTGTATGTTTTTAATTAATGAGAGAAAACCTGTCTAGGACTTTCTGTCCTGCTCAACTGCAGGCAGTGCTCCAAAACCCCTGCAAAGCTAGTCACTCCTGGGGAAAACAAAACAAAACACCATACAAAGAGAAAACCCAACTAATTGTCACGTTTTTATGACAGGTGTTTTCCAGAGAGTCCAAGATCTTCACAATATCCTGCCACCTTCTATTATCATTTGCAAAATCCTGAGAGCAAGTAAAAAGGAGACACTTGGGGGATGCTGGGAAGAAAATAAAGGGAAACTCCACCTATTTCTACCAAGGAGTCAGTTCTGCTCCAACAGTAGACATGCACCTTTCCCTCTAGTCCAAGCGGTCCATCCCATATACAGGATACTTGGGGATTGGCTTTTGGTTGTTTTGCCTTTTTTTGTTTGGTTGGTTGCTTTTTTTCCTATGTTCACTGCCAGCATTTAAAGCAGGAGCAAAACACACATGCAATCTAGAAGCCCTTAAATTAGAAGGGGAAAGCAGATCTCACTGCAGCTCCTTCCCAAAACCCGAGCTTTTGCAGAGCACTAGATAAGCGAACCCTTGAGAAGCCTGTAAGGTTAATGGAGACCTTTTGTGTCAAGAATCAAAACCAAGGAAAGACTGTACTAAAGATTACACTCTCCTTCCAGAGAGATGACTCAGTGCCTTATCACACACTACTTTCAAAAATAAATTAAACAGAACAGATTTAAGAATAGCAGCGAGAAGGGTATGTGTATTACAGCCGTTCCAAGCCCCAGCACACTGGATATACAGATCACCGTTTTGCTTTATTCCATGAAAACAAAGAAAAGATGTTCTTCTCAATGCGCTCCACAGGGCCCAAGCTGAGGAAGAAAATAAAACTCTGAACACTCATTTGGTCACTAGAGCAGAAGGGAAGAAGAGAGAGAAGGGCCAGCCAGCTGCCTGCCTGATTTCAGCACTGCAGTCCTATGACCCTCAACTGCGTATTAGTGAGTTGGTGTCCCAGGCAAAGAGGAGAGGGGAAGAAGGCTGGGAGAACTCAGGCCACGGTGCTAATTCCTTTCCTGTACAAAGACAGTCTCTTGAGGACACAGGCCTGCCTCCTGTAATGTGATCTCATAGTCCAGATGGGAGAGTTTCCTTCGAGGGAAGTTGGTGAGAAGTTCAAAGCGTTCATTGGGGTATCCTTTTGACTGGACATGTTTCACAAGAGCCTGGAGAGAAAGAAACGCAAAATAGTCTCATATAATTTAAACCAATAGAAATTAATGTAAAAACCAAAACCAACCAACCAACCATTGTCCTTTAAAAAAGAAGTTTGTCATCACAGAGAAACGAAATTTTGAAGTTTTGCATCTACTACAGACCCTTTTTAAGATCTAATTTGGCCCACACATGGTATGAATAATCATAAAAACTAATTACCATGTGACCCCTTACCTAACTGATTCCTTAAACAGAACAAAGACATACATAACAGTACATTAATTCAAGCAAGCTGAATTCTACATCACACATTCAAAGCACAGTAAAATAAGATTTACAAAAAAAGTCCTAAGTGCCCCAAAACAGAAGCCTCCTCACTTGTTTATCAGGTATTATCCTTACATTAAACCTAAAGGCCACCAAAGCAGCATTTTTGTCACATAACACTGACAAATAAAATGATAAAAGCAGTATTTTTACTTTTTTTTTTTTTCCCTGCCTTCAAGAAGCATGAAGTTTTTTAAGGCTCTTTTCAATTCATTGACTTCTCTGCCTACAACAACAATTGGGGCAAGATACAGAGGGCATTGGGATGAAGGGGTATCAGCCTCACAACCCAACAAGGAGATGTATTGGGAAGAGCTCTGTCCATTCTACAATGAAAGAGATTTCCCAAGTTCATCAGGAAACACAGCAGATGAGAGTGTCAAGTACAAATTGACGGGCATAGAGAAATGGAGAACAACAACAGAGCAAAACTCAGGCAGAATGAAAAGCTGCAGCATTTTAAAGAGGGGGGAAAAAGACAATTAGTATGTAATGAAACAGAAAGTACAAAAAAATAAGGGGGTCCCAACAATACTGTTCACACAGTTTTGGTTGGCAACTTATGCCAGTAAATTAAGCATAAGGAGCTAAGCTAGCACTATTAAGCTTCTACTAGTACTAATTATTCCACTAGCTTTCCCTCACTATTTAGGTGCCACTTTGGGACCACAGTGATCCAGCACATAGAAAAAAGCGGTTGCAGAGAAGCACGTGGCAGTTACTGCCGCAGCTCCCAGGCAAAGGGCTCAGGATCTCGTTTGGGTGGCTATTCTTTTCACTATTCATTTTCTGGTAGGAGAGCTGTCAGTCATAGGGTGTTGAGGCATCACAGGCTATGGTCTCCCACTACAGCCCGCAGCACTCTTCCTGATGTTTCAGGGGCATCAACGCAGACGGAACACGAAGTCAAGGAGCTGCAGGAAGAGGTCAGCTTGTTCCGCTGCATCGGGGAAGATGAGCAAGAAAGCGGTAGAATGCTGGCAGCGACACAGCAAGGGCAAGAACTCAGGCCTTGTGGCACAGGCAGAATGGGATGACCAAAAGCAAGAGACAAACACAGGGAGAACAGCAACTTGCAAGACAAGGCACCCTGGAGACCTGTGGCAGCAAAACAACAGCTCTCCTCTCATTTGGAAAAATAAAAATCAGTTGAAAAAACTGTATGAAGTCTTGGCAATAAACTGGAGAGGACAAACAAGTTCTACTGGAAGGCACAACTGGTCCCATGGGTCCTACTCAGCAGGTCGAAACCAGCAGGGAGAAGCAGTGCATGCTGGTGGGGGGTCGGACTCCTGCAGGGGACTGAGGCACCCAACTGCCGACCTAACTGAGTCTTGGAAGCCTGCTGCTTGCCGCAAGCCAAGATGCTGGATGTCATGCTCACTAAGAAAGCTCAACCGTGTCTGCAGTGCATTCTTGCAGTAGCAAGAAACTGAGCTGCATCAACAAGAGCATTGCCAGCAGACGAAGGGATGCGATTATGTCACTCTGCTTGGAATACTGAGGTCAGTTTTGGTCTCTCCACATTGAAGAGGCACAAGAAAAAAAAAAAACAGCAATGATCGAGTGGAGTGCTATCAAAAAAAAAAAAAAAAGATTGTAAGACATGCATCAGTACATGAACAAAGGTTGAAGGACTTGGATTTGTTCAGCCTAAAAAGGAAAAGGCTTAGTGGGAATATCATCACAGTGTTCCAATACAAAGAAGATAAAGGCATTTCTTTCACAAAGATCACAGTGACAAGAGACAACACACACAAGTTCCTCCAGGGGAATTTTAGTCTGGATATAAGGAAGGAATTCTTTACCATGAGAGAAGATAAACTTTGGAGTAAGTTGCCCAGAGAAGTTGTGAGATGTGCCTTGCTGGAAGTATTCTACATTCAGCTTGACAGGGCCCTGGATAGCCTCATCTACAGCCTTGCTTTCAGCAGAGGGTTAGACCAGATAACCTCCAGGCATCCTTTTCAACCTTGGACCCTTCCAGGATCTGATGGCTGCGAACAGCCAGGGAAGTACTTGCACAGAGATTTCTTCCAAATCAATCCAAATCCACACACAAACCTTTGGGATGAGGAGACTGTTGTGCCAACCTCTTCTTTTACCTGGACTGCTCTCCAGCAGGCTTTGCAGATTACAATGCTTGTGTCTGATCAGGAATGCAAGTAAGTGGGTTGGACTTCAGGCAACAAGGATGAGCCAAATTCCTCTACAAACCATTGTACTTAAAAATTCAGTTAATTTACCGCCCACATCTCCACCCTGCCCCATTTAAAGGCCAATCTTTCCTGCACACCTTACAACACTTGGTAGACAACAAAAGTTATTCAGGCAACCAGTCAGTGGTGTAGACAAAGGGCTGAGCTGCTCAACAGAGTGAAGTCAGCTTACTTCATGGTACAATGAGCAATTGCTTCTATGAAAAGGCAGTGCCACTTTTTTTTTTTTTTCCGGGGCGGGGGGGCAAAAAAGGATTACAGTAATATTAGAAGCATATAAGCACATCCTGGAGATAACAGTGTGTAAAAAAGCCACTCTTGATCGACAACAATGCAACAATTTTAAAAAAAAAGTTTTAAGAAAACAACAGTGTTGGTGGGAAGAAACGTCGTATCATCAGTTAAAACTTCTAAAGTAAAACTGTCTCCTTAAACAATTTATTTTGATAGTTCTGGACAACTTTAAAATGGAAAGTAAACGAGGGCTGAAAAAATATCAGCATGGAAATGATGCTCACAAAGAAACATCTGAGACTCAATCTTGATCTGACTGAAATGGCTTTACAAGATCACGATGTGAACACAAAAGCTGCCTGTTCAGCTCTGCAATAAGAGGATATCTTGACTCACCTAAATTCGTCTGCTGACTATAAGGCAGGCGACAGCAAAGGAAATCACATGCTGAGATTAACTTCCTTTAACCGCAGCCCATAAAAGGAGACAAACCAGAAGTCAGGATTTGTCAGGAATTGCCTAAATAAGTTACTTGAGTATTCAGAAGTACTGCATAGCTAGAAATACACAAAACTTTAACAGACTGCTTTCAAAAAGCGATTAAGCCATAAAAGAGTACTTGTAAGAAGATTATACACTGATGAGAGCTACAACAAGGCAAGAATAAATATCTGGAAGTAAAGTTGGTTCCTACAGCAACAGCAATGCTCTGCTAGTGTTCCTCGGTCTTTACATTTCAGCCACAGGACTCCATGTGTAACACTGCAGGTCATCTACATCTCACCTGCTTACGCTTGGTTTTGAGAGAGCTGATGGTATAACAAAAGCAACTTTCTTTTTCTCTTTTATTTTCAAGCAAGTGAGTAAAGGATGAGAGTATGAGCTTGAGACACTGTACAGTTTCAGAGTGCTGCAGACTAAGTTATAGTCTCATTTTCTGTAAGAGATATGACACTTTTCTCCTAAATCTGCACAAGCTCTTTCAGAAGAGGTGGGCTTCTGCCTTCCCTAAGACTTCAATGCAGAACTTTTAGGTTGATTACTGAGCTTAACTGGCCCACTGTGTCATGAAAACTGACAGCTAAAGGAATACAGTGACATCTTTACAGGCTGCTTCCAGAGAAGCACCTGCAAAATGGTGATGGAAATGCCACCCACATCAACTTCTCCAAGGTAAACAAGCCCAAAGTACAGTTGAGATGCACACCTGAAGCACAGTAGTGAAATAACACAGTAATAGATTTGTTTTGGAAGAACTTCCTCCAAAGTCTGCTCTATCATCCACATCCAGAAGGGAGTGTGGAAGTATGATGAGAGAGATGGAGAACAAGAATGAAGAGCCTTTTGTTTTACCATTGCCTGACCACAGGCAACAACTGAACTTTTCCACTCAAAAAAAAAAAAAAAAAATCCACAAACGAGTGAGCTGAGGATATTTCATGCAAAGGCCATTTAGAGTCATTTTAGAAAGTAAACTAGCAGTTTTGGGACTAAGGAAGACACTGGAGCATACACACAACCCAAGCAGCAATGGAAACACAGAGCCAGCAGAGTTTGTTGATCGAAAAAAAGGAAGAAATAAAACAGAATGACAGTGCAAGCACTCCCTGGATGTATCACTTTCACTAGATCCGACTTCAATAGTGCCACTGCAGGAAAAGAAATTCTCCAGTTCCAGCTCTCCCATACTCAAACAAAGTTTCCAATCAACGCCACTCACCAGAAGTTTAGCTTGTTCGGGCAGTGAAATTTGTTCCCTCTTTCCATCTGGATACCTTAGCATCAGCTGTGCCTTTGGTCCTAGCATAAAGGACGTTACAAGTTAATAAACAACACGGCAGCTGAATTCAGCTCTTCTGTAGATTTTAGGTGGCACACTTTGCTGCAGAGCGTAGCAGGGTTAGGGACTGGAGACAAACACAAGGTTCCAGTCTATGAAGATGTACTTCTACCAGGTGTTTAAAATATACAAATCAGACTTGAGACTCTTTCAAGAGTTAATAGTAGCAACTGAAACCAGTCAGCGTTCCCAGAGACAAGCATGCTGCCTTTGAGACCATCGCACTCTGCTGCATCCCAGCTCAGGCACAGCAGGGAGGAACAGAGACTCCGTGGATTCATTTGTATCAGCCAAAGTTGCATTACTAAAACTCAGTCTAGCCCATCAAGTCAGCTGAGCTAACTGAGCACGAGGTGGGGACGACGTTACTCTGCTTCTCTCTACCATACTGGTAGAAGCCCTGCCATATGCACCTGCATTATGCTGATGTGTACTTTATTCACACACAAGGTCTCAAACGGAGAAACTTGAGCTCAGTGACTAACACAATTCTGCAGTTTGTGGCATCGATACGCCAAAGTGGTGCTGCGGGCAAAGTGAATCACCCACACGTTTGGTGTCAAGCAGGGAGTAAGAGAAAAGATTTAGCTTTTCAAAACCATGGGATGAAACCATGCTTGTCAGCATATAAAGATTTTCAGGAAAAAAACCCAAAACATGGGCAACATACCGTTCACATCTAGGCCCTGAAATGGACTTTCAGGCTTGTTAGTTGACTCCTCCAGTATCCCTGCATCAATACAGGGCAGTACTCTGTGATTTGATGTTGTCCCAGGTTCAGTCCTTGCAGGGGGCTCAGGCTGAGGCCTCCGGCTCTCCTCTTTTTTATACCCCAAGTCCTTGTGCGGAGACTTCCTCAACTTGGCAGGATTCTCCGACTCCGACTCCTCCTCAGATCCGCAAACTGAAATAAACTCTTCACTTCCAGAAAAAAGCTCCGACTCAGACTCCTCATCTGACCGACTCTCCTGCTTAGCCTGTGAGGAATCAAAATGCGTCTCCTGTAACGAGGCTCTGATAGCAGCTTCCAACTGGCTGTCCTCACTGGCATCAATGAGACTCTCCTGTTGAACACGGACATAACACAAGTATGTAAAACTTGCTTTTAAATATGTACCGAAAATTAAGAGGACATCAGTCTTCCAAAGAGAAGCTAGTGAAACTGTCAGGAACAAACACTATGGAAAGCTAGTCATGCTAGGGCTACTTAATGACTTCTCCTTGGAGTTTCACGTGGAGGAATATGTTTTCCTTCCACACACACACAATTCTGTGACTGCCGAGTCCAAAACAAATGCCAAAGGCACAAACTGCACAATGAAAATAGTTATTGTGGGAGACTGCATTCCCTGGCTCACCATATTTTTGCATGCTCTTTCACTAACTTATTAACTCTGTTTCCACTACTGAATGGGAAACCCATACAGCTGGATAAAGACAGGACACCATTTTCTTTCTGGTTTCTCAGCACTCCTAGAAGGCCTCATACTTACTGAACGAGAGCATTTTTGGGGAGGGTTGGTAGAATGGCCATCCAGCTGTCCATGCTCACTCAGGAACCCAGTCACTTGGTCCAAGAAAGAAGTCACATCTAGCTGGTGCCACTCCACTAGCTTCTGGCCTAGGGAACAAAAGGTGTCAATGAAACATAACGTCAGGAAAAGGTTGCAGCTTAGCAGGCAAACACACCAATTCATTGCTATGCATGCACCCTGCAAGAGTCCAAATGCATGGAACTGCAGCTTCCTACAGGCTACCACATCATCATTATGAAGCTTCCTCCTTCCACTCCCTTGAAAAGGTTTCAATATTGACAGACATAAATACAGTTTATTTCTGTTCTTTTCTTTTCATCTATGGGAACATGTGCACAGAATGGTGAATTAGGCTTCAAAATTAAAGCCAAACCACTAAGTTTACAAAGAAGCATTTCTACTTTCTCGCCTGCTTTGATTCTACGCTTTGGCAAACAGTATTTGTTTCCATAAGTAAAGTGCTAAGAAGAGTATCCTAACTTTAGTTTCAACATTCAAAAGTTTTTGGGTGGTTTAAGTGAAATAGCAAGAAATCTCAGCTCTGATTAAAGACACTATTACTTCAGTCCTGAGAAGCGGGAGACCAGACCATTAATAAGTGATGATAAAAATAGAAAGGGTGTTGAGATACAAAAGAAAAAATAACAATTTCAAAAAAGCTGGAGGAAGAGGTAGAAGTTTGGTTGTTCAGTTAAAAACAAAACGAACAAACAAAACAGACAACAAAGCCAAGACGATGTTTCAAAATTAAGATGCAATATAATAAGTCATAATTGAGCTTTACAAAGCTACTGTGCAAGGAGCAGGAAGCAGCTTCGGGTAATGTTTACAAATATTTATTCCTCGCGATTTCAAGTAGCTTTTAAAAGGACACTTTAAAAAAAAAAATCATTTCAGAGTTTTACCACGAGGTGGTACTATTTTCACTTTCTAAGCAAAGTACTTGCTAAGCTATAGCAAGTACAGTACTGAAATACACACACTTTCAGCAAGCCTTGGGAGTTTCATTCCCTTAGCTCCTCCAAAACATACTGCTTCATTCCTTCAGGGCCAACAGTCTCTCTCAGAGAGCAAAACAATGTAACTGAGATTCTGCAGCGGAATGTAAGGCATACTGCAGAAGATGGTATTCCAGCCTGCAACTACCAGTCATTCTCACAGGATATGTAAACTGCAGGTAACCAACTGCCACTCATCTTCTCATCTTACCTGTCCTGGGATCCAGGATGGAGACATAAGGGAAATCAGCTAATTTATAAAACTGTATGTACCTCTGTCCTTCCTCACTGTCATGGTATACCTACGAAATAGCATGTTGGAAGCAAATTACTGGGTGGAGAGGGAACACAAACAAACTGCAACTTGAAAATGTACAAAGTTTTTGGTTTTGGTTTGTTTTTTTTTTTTTTTTTTTTTTTATCTTACAGTATAGGCTGCAAACAGTGTGCACAGTTCTCAGTAACTCTGACAAGCTAGAAATAATGCCTCCAACACTCCATGCGCTAGAAGCTATGTGGCAACATCCTGAATGCGCAAGTGAAAGGCAGTTTATGCATTCAAATGCATATCCATGAATTACATCTTCTACATCCAGAAACTACATCTTTCTGCAATAGCAACAGTGCCATTTTATCTGAAGAAGCCAGTTTTGTTTGCTGCCCTGTCTACCAGGATACCAGGTCACCCGCATGGCCCTTCTCACCTGCCAAAAAATGAAATGTTCCCGGATGATGTTCTTCACAGCCTCATTGCTCCAGACATCACGGTTAAGACACTGACAGGCAAAATCCTGCACATTCTGAATGTTTATCATGAGCCATTTGTTCTGCATCTGACCACACTCCTTGGCCTATAAGCAGAGATAAAAGCTTCATTAGAGAAAACTGAAGAGCCAGACATAACCAATGCCAGCAACGATCAGTGATGGCTTCTAACACTGTCAGATTTTTCACCAAAACCCCTTCGCAGTGAGAAAGATGGACAGTGCTAGTGAAAAGGCCTCCACAAAAACAGAAGGCAGGGCTGAAAGACCTGCTTTAAATGAGACTGGTTGAATTACAGAATCACATCGATGAACAGAGCTGCTGGATTTCAACACACCAAGCACAGAGTGGGAAAAGCAACTTGCGGGGGGAACATGGGGATGCTGAATAAAGTATTTGTTCATGGAAGAGTGTAATCCATCACACTGATCTGACACAGAGGAAAAACCTGCTCATTCTAAAGATAAACCTGTGGATCATCTTCTATTTAAGTAGGTTGCATAAGTGACAGCGGACTTGCATTAATTCAACAGGACCTGAGTGTTTTCTTTTTTCTCTCCAAGCTTTGAGTTACTCTATTACTGTGCAACTGCCAAATTAGGCATCCTTTTTTGATGCTCATTATCCAGACTGCAAGTAGGGAGGAAGACAAGAAGGCGCAGGAAGAAATCTTACTGGTTTGAGTCACAAAGCTGGCATTGTCTGACTGCTTGGTTGCAAGTTAATGGTAGGAGTTTGATCAAGAATGTAATTCTGATCGCTGAACTGTCATACCTGTTGAAAAAAAGAGGGCTATATCGATGATGGTTAGAGTGAGCAATGCTCCTTCCCCTCCTGCTCCTTTTCCTTTTTTTTTTTTTTTAAAAAAAAAAAAAAGTATTTATTCGTAAGCTCGTTCACCATCCTGCTGGTAAGGCACTTACCAGCAAATTCAAGTAATTAGGTTGTTACGCAAGATTTTGCTGATTTGGGCAGTATTTTGTTCCCCAAACCAAAGTTTTTACTTTTAAAATTAATTTTAGCCAGTGTACTTTTAAACAGTCAGCCTATCCAACATGTGATAGACAGACACATGAACCCCACACACTTAGCTTCACGAAAGGAAGAATGTCAGTCTACAAAATCAATCTGCATGGCCAGGTGACCTGGAGAACCAATTTTTGTTTTACTCAAAGGAAAAAAAAAGGAATGTGGAAGCATGGCAGAGTCCTCCTGTTCTCACAAAGGACCTCAAGCTAACTACTTACCACTAGTATTACAGTGTCAGAATCCAGTATTTAGTCACCAGGAGAGAAAAGTGGGGCAGGTAACACCTTAAGTAACTGGTAAGGGCCTTAAATACAGTCGTTATGCTTTTATTTCAAAGACTTGCTTTGAGCTAACTGTGTATTTTCAGAGCTAATTCTAGGAAATCAGTTTAAGAGGAGGCCTAGAGCTACTGCCCAGGTTTAAGGGAATAAAAATCCTCATGTTATTTGAGTCAACTGGGTTGCCTTAGTCGCGTGTTCTAATGAAATCTACACTGGATTAAAAGAACAAACTCAAAAATACGTTAACTAGAAAGCTGGAAAGTGTATCTCACTCTTCCTCGCTTAATTTGTGTATTTTTCAGTATTAGTGAAAATTTGGCTCTACCTCTCCTCCACCCAGCTAAGGTCCTCAAAAGGATGCAAGCAGGAAATTCCATACAGAACATTTGCAAAGATGAGTTTTCACCTATAGAGCAGGTATAGCTTTTGAAACTACTTTTCACTTCCTTCTGAAAACAACAGTCTTCACATTTAACATTTAAAAGGACACAGTTAAATTGCTACCATCTCACACACACAACTCTGCTCTTACATAGTTACTGGAGTTTTTCTGAGCGGGTAGAAGTGGGTGAAAGGAGAAGAGTGTGGGGGAAAGAAACACCGTGGCTTTGGAGATTGTATTGGTGCATAATTTTGGTAAGTGACAAAAAGAACAAAGGAAGGCTCAAGAACTGGCTTGTATAACCCAAAAGCTATGTCTGATGGCTTTAGAGCCACTGTTTCCAACATCAGCTGTCCCCCAGTTCTCCTCCTCCTTCGAGGTATAAAGGCCAGCACCAGGCACTCGAAGAGCACACAGCCAGGACAAATACACAACACCACAACTCTTTGCAAGCATCTCTCTTCAAGCTTTCAGCAATCAGCACAGTGAGAACTTTCAAAGACTGAGGTAGTGGATCTCAGATACAATGGGTCAGATGCAAAACCAAAACAAATCCAAACCAATCTGCCCTAAGTTTCCCTTTCTCTTTCTATCCATTCACATTTTTCATCATGATGACAACTTACAGCCACCAACCAGCAATCTGGTTAGACAGTATGTGAAACAAGTCTTGTTTTACACTCAGCACTGGATCTCAGTGGATAACCTCTAGCTCTTGCACTACTAAAAATAACATGTTTTCCTCTTCTTTGACTTTTCCGAACCAGGTATGGCTTATAAATGTTGTAGTGGCTCTTCCTTGCTCAGCTTTGTTGAAATGGACTGCTCCTTTAAGTCATTAGAGAGGAACAAGGAAGTGTAGCCAGCATCTTGTGACCTTCTGGACATCTGCTAAACAAGCATGATTCAATTTGGAAGATAACAGGTGACAAAGTCAGAGCACGCGATTATCTACCAAGAAATATCAGTGCTACACTGACACTTCCTGACACTTCGTGCCTGGGCCAGGGCATAGATCCTTTCATCAAGGAGCCGTTCCTGTGCCCAAGGTGCATCTGCAGGCTATGCTTATGCGAAGGGCCAGCCTAGAAGCACCTTAGGAAAGATGATTTGAGTATAGTGACTGGATTAGCTTTAAAACTATCGTTGGGAAAAAAAAAAAATCAGGATCAGCTATAAAGCAGTGAGTAAGCAGAACAGATTTAACTTTTTAAAATTAGGAAATTTCATGTAGACAGACTTGAAACTCTGCAACATTACATACAGTCACTTCATAGAAGTACTGAAATCCTACCAAGCACGGAACTGTGCATGCCAGAACTATCTCCTCCCTAAACAAGAAATGTAAAGTAAGTCAATTTGGTGTGTACCCCCCCCCAAATTATGTCATATCTCACGTCATACACATGAAGAGATGAACACCTGCAATGCTTGAAAGCAGCCTTTGAGATTAGAACAAAACCACGCTGTTCTTTACAAAGCATGTTTGGCATGTAATTTATTTATTTATTATACTCTAGTTATTTATCCCTAGCAGATTCTACATTAAGGAGATAACTCTGAAGTTTAATACACATTAAATCTCAATAATACAGTCAGGAAGCAACCGTTACAAATCCCTCCCGCAATCTTAACTGACAACAGCCTAATCCGTAGAACCATGCAACACTCTCAAATACAGACTTTCTAGTGACACTATGTCTTTAAGCTCTGAAAGTTTCTCTGAAATTTTCTAGTAGGGAAAAAAAAAAAAAAAAAAAAAAAGGCAGTTCAGGTCCACCTCTGGATGGCCCATCAGTTGTTTGCCTCTGGTTTATATAGCCCCACTCCACCAGTCAGCAGGTAACTAACACCTAGTGGTTCATTTCAAAAAGCCACAAGGATTAAAAGAAAGTCTTTTACAGGTCTTCTGTTTTCCTTTTCACCACATTTCTATGGTGTAATTTAGTTAATCACATTCACCTTTACAACTATAGTGACCATACCTTGTCATTCAGCACTTGAAAATGTCTCTTCAATGAAAGTTAATTCTTACCTACTCTTAAAAGCTAGTATTGCTGAGTTAAAATGAAATGGCAATGTTTAGCACCTTACTGATAACAAAGTTTTGTTGTAATTGAAGAAAAATTAGGTTTCTAAGGAAAACCAAAGGTAACTAAATCTACTTACTAACAAAATCAATCCCAGAGTACTCAGAGAGGAGCAAGAAAAGATGAGCAAAGACAGGTGAAAACCTTAGTAAGGCTAGATGCCAGTACTCTTACCACGTCTGAATAGTCATAAATCCTAAATGATTCTATGATAAATGTACATGGCACAACACTGGCAGAATGTTCTTGCACATCCCTCCAGAGGTTAGACTACACAACACACCAATAATAGTAAGAAAAACCCACTTAGATGAACACTAAAATACAAGAGCATCAAAGTGACAGTATTTAGTCTTCGGTACTTTGGAATGTGATAAATATCTCTGATTTATTATATAGTTTATATACATTTATCTAAGCAGACAGAAAGAAGCAGCTACAGCAACTTGCTAGGGGTGAATTTTAAGAGACTCTGGCCACTGGATTCACAGGAGGCCTGACACTGTCCCAGGCTGAAGAAGTACAGCAGTCGATGGTCATAAAAGGTAAAATGGAAGGGATAACGGTCAACAAAGTGAGAAGCTGAACATTTTTATTGCAATGAAGCTGAGGAACATCTAGTTTGAAATGAAGGGTATCCCATAGGACAAGGAACTGTACAAGAACACAAAAATGTCAATACCAGAAAGTGTACATGTCTGAGTTACTGCAAAGATGACGACAAGCTGTGTATATACACACCCCCCCTTTTTTTTTTTTAATTTACAAGACTGATTAAGAATGTAGAGACTTTAAGACCATCAAATCTATCAGTTATTTCATCCTCTGAAACTACTTTTGACTTTTGACTATGGCAGATGCCACTATCAACATTGCTAAAGTTTTGATGTTTTCAGCAAGACAGGTGGAAAGACTAGTACCCATCTCAAATTCCACAGCAGAGGTCAGAGCGCGCTCGCTGACTGCGTACGTGTTCCAGAGTGGAGCAGCACTGGCTGTTTTCACAGGAATTCCCTTTACTGTTCACTTTAAGCACACATCCACTGGGTTCACACAACTCTGAACCACAGGCCTAGCAGGGGTGACAACCTCGACGCAACCTTGTTTGATGTAAACCTTGAACCACTTAGCACAAGGCAGAGATGCCTCAGCACCAACTACTTCAGCCCCCTCACCTGCTTCCATTGCACCAAGTTACTTGCTGAGGCAGACACAGCTATTCTCTCTCAGTATCCTTTCAAACCTGGCTTTATCTTGTTTGGTTTTGGTGTGGCTTTGTGGGTTGGGTTTTTTTTGGTTTTTATTTTTGGTTTGTTTTTTTTTTTACAAGATTAAACATATGGAGGACACTGTCAGAGTCAGGAATTACTGACAAGCCAACTGATTCCTGATGATTTGGGAAGCATAAAAAGAGAGAAAGCCAACAGGATGAGAGCTGGAGACTCAATAAAGGCACACAGCATTTCTCCAAAAATTCTCTGGCAGTGCTCTAGTATTTGTGCCCAGCAGGGGAGGCAAATGTGAAAAGAATGTAAATAATATTTCTGTTCAGCTCATGGAGTCTGATCTCCAGCAGTGTTGGCAACATCTGTATTGCACCATGTGATGCATTAGTTTGCATTCCCATGAAATCATCATGTAATAATACTAATATCTCAGATACCTAAAGATGACCAGGTAGAAGTTCAGTAATAACTGCAACTTCTGAATATAGAAATTATGGACTCAGAAAAGAAAAATATATACCAGCTTGCATGTTCTCTAACCATTAAGTTACATCACTGATCCGTATCATAACAACTTACGGCTAGACCCACACGTGCCTCCACAGACAGGAAAGGTGGCACCTGAAATTATTTAAAGCCAACAGGCCCCTTCTCAGGCAGTCTCTTGGACACTTTTTCCATCGCTACCAGATTCAAAAGACAACCGCTGTGATTTTACACCACAGCAAGAAGAAGAGAATGTCATGCCTTCATGACAAAGCCATGCTCAAATACTTCTACTAGCTCAGGTATCAGAAACCACTTAGTCGTGTTAACGTAACTCTGCCTGAGCTTCTTAGCAGGGCTGTGCTGCAAACTGTACAGCCCTTTGCAAAGCACCTGTTCACTCACCAAAAGCCATCTTACTTCAGCTTTTTCTGCATCCTGCTACACAGAGATACTTCAAGAGATGCATTTTTTCCACTGCAACCAGCCTCTTTTGTGCACTAAAGTCTTTCACCAAGCGTGATCTGCCATGCTGACATTGGAACATAAACAATGTGGTCTATCATCACTAGTTAAGTCCTTCAGTAAGTCATCAGCATTTCCATATGCAATCCATCAAATATTTATCACTATATAGTCCTTTGTAACGTACCGATCATCCAACAAACAGATCCATACACACCAGCAACCTGACACAAGGCTTCCACACTGTACACAGTCAGCACATAAGGAACTGCACCAAAATTTCCAAACTTACCGTTTCAAAGCTGCCTTTGTGCATCAGATCAATGGGAGGCCTGAAGAGGTCTGCTAGAGTAGTGAGTTTCTTATCTACTGCCCCTCCATTTCGTAGCTCCTGTTCCTGCCGAACTGCACAGCCCCAAGAGGAAAGAAAGCTGAATTAGACAAAATACTCACAAGATGGATTTATTATTGTCTCTATGCTTATACACAAAACTTCGGCACTAGAGTCACAAGGTTAGACCACACTGAACAAGATTAGCTGCTATATAAGGTAAGAACCCGCTTGCTCCAGCTTTCTCAAGCACTGGGCATTTATTTCACTTTTCAAAAACATCTTAATAAATGTGAGTATAAGCAGAGGGGGTCATATGTCAGTATTTGAAAACAACCAAGGGAAATAAAAAGCTGTGCCTTGCCCCCAGTGATGCTTTTAAAAGGGGAAACTGAGCTAGATCATAGCTCAGAATATTTCTATTCCAGTGTTTCTATTTCTTAACTGTAAGGCAATTCCACAGAAGGAGAAAAAACCCAGTGTCTTACATGAAGAAACATCTTTGGATGTTTATATTAAATATTTACTCTTCCCACAATCGGCTCAGGATACCACTGTCTCTCTCAGGTGAATGGGACTTGTTTATCCCTGAGTACCACACTTTGAGCAGGTTACTTTTAGGGGTATCAATTCCATTCAAAATAACATAGAACATATTACATAGACATGACCATATACAAAAACAGGTAAATCACAGCAACTGTACGATGTATTTTATGGAACCAAGTCAGCTGAAATAGGCAGTAACTATCCCACGACCAAAAACTTTCCCGTAGTGAAAAGAGCCATCTATGGGCCATAGTGTACCATCCATTTCTGAGCAGATACTGGATCCCCACAGGGAAAAAGCATCCCTGTGGAGCAGACCTAGGAGCCAGGAAATAATCTGGACTTTCATGGCCAGGGTCACTTTTTGAGATAGCCAGACAGTGATATTCATCTATGAAGTTTTACCAAAAAGCATGATAACGTTTCATCATAAATCCTCACAATGGTTTTATGTATTGTACATCCCTAAGTGTCTTACGACAGAGGGGAGATGATGAGAAAAAAATTTAAGGGTACGATGATTCTGTAAATGGTGTATTTTCATTTACAGAGCTGCCAGTGACTTTAGTACTTGACTTTAGTTCATTATTACTGGAAAACCCTGACCAAACCTGTCAGGGGAAAGCAAGTGATTACAAATACTTATTTTCAGTTCAGCATCCAACAGCCACCAAACTACCTGGGAACCCGGTCCACCTTTAGACCTCTTGAACACTCCAGCAACATCAGCGATAACAACTACACAACAGCTCTAACTCAGCTGTGAAACAGCTGGTGTTCTGCTGTCAAAGAATTCTATTCTATAGAACTTAACGGCTTAAATAAGAGCCAGTGCTTTGTCATTTGGAGAGCTGCATACAAACAGACAAAACAGTGGCAGACAGCAATTAAATTCATTAGAACTTCGTGGGCAGCCAGGGACGAAGTCCCAGGGCTACTCAAATCTAATTCAAGTGTCAGCATGACCACTGGCTAGACAAGAAAAAGGCAGTGAATGAATTTCTACATGAGTGTTAGATTCCTCCCCCTTTTGATTCCCTCTAGAGCAGGTAAAGGTTTTTTTTTTTTGAGAGTTAACAAGAAGGTATTTTCCATACCAAAGCAGACAGAATATACCCCCTGCAGGTTTTACAGATGGAACACAGGCAAGCATTTGGACCAGCATACTCACTACCTGCCTTTGTATGTCCACTACTCTGTACTCACCCTTCAGCCATCCCAGAACAATAAACTAACAACCTTAACTGTACCACAAACGTGGAAGAGACATGTCAGCAAACAGTACTGACACTGCAACAATGAACAGGCTAATAACGTTATTAAAAACCCTAAACTTTTGTAATAAGGTTGGCAATTAAAAACCATTCAATGACTGAAAGCTATTGTAGCCTACAATGGAAACTATTTTTCAATCTTACTTGCATTAAAAAAAAATAGAACCTCTAGCTTACTGATCTATAGACACTTACTGGTTTCTGTTTGAAAATCACGAAAGCCATCGAATATTGAGCGCGCAGGTCTGCGTCTTTTAGGAGCTTAAAAAAGAAAATCAATAATTATTTCAAAGCATATTACCAAAATAATTACCTATTAGTACTTTCCATCACATGTGTGATGGAACCCTAAGCATGAGTGATGTGGGAGTAAGGTCATTAGGCAGGGCCGGAGGAGGATGAGAGGATAGAACCAGGCAGTTCCTTGGGAAATGAGCCCCATTTCCTAACACATCCTCTCTCCAGCAAACCTCACCACAGAAACAAGACGTATCAACAATACACAAAAGTTTCAAGCGAGCCCTTTCCAGTGGGCTCACCAGGGTCCATCAGTACATATTGGAAGTGCTATCACAGCATCAACATGCCACAACTCCAGTAAAGGTTTTTACAAAAGGCCTTCAGGTAGACTAAACTTCAAAGGATTACACCCCATAGGACAGTATTTTATTTATTAGGAATCACATTTGTTCTTTGCGCAATGCATTTCTAATCTTTGCTGCCCTCTTATCCAGATCCTGTCCCAGCTTCTTGGCCAGACTGGCAATAGCCACACTCTTCCACTGGATCCAGTGTAACTATCCGTAAGGAAACCTTCAGAATAGATTATTTGCAGCTGCAGAAACAGCAGCCCAGACAGATCACTGGAATAGTACCCAAAAGTATCACTCAAGTCCTGTGGTACAGCACCACCGCTGTACATGGGATACAAACCAAAATTCCAACTATTTATCTGCATTAGTATTGATTTAAAGCAGAATAATTTAAGATAGAACTTTCAAAGCCTCATTGTTACAAGGCATGATAAACAATAAACAAACTAAACAGAGTAATATAAATACAACATATACCCACTGGAAATCTGTAATAAGAAAAATCATTTACAGTGAGGAAAGCATGACCTCCGCACAGGTCACAAAACAAGTACCTCCAAAATTTGATTTTAGAGATCTTTCTGGTTTTGCACCCATAGTGCATGCGGCATCTTTTATCTTTCACCTTCTCCCACACCAAGGCATAAAGAATGGTACACAGTTTTTCCTCCTTGCATTCCTCTCATACAGAGTCCAAGGGAAAGAATCAGTGTATCCTGTACAGAATATCATGGAAAAGAAACTAAGCATGCTCCTCATTCAAGCTTGGGAATAATGCCTCTCTAACTCCAGTAACTAACACCTCTTTCACCTCTGAATGCTTAGGCTCAAGCACAACCCATTAAAGCCAAATTCGGAGCAACTTAAACTGCAGCTGTCAACTGAAGGACCGCTCCAGCAAAGCAGCATCTCCCTATAGCCTGGCCATCCTGGTGAAGATGTTCACAGCACTCCAGGTAGATGTTTTTCTGATGTCCTTAGTACTGCAAGATGCGATATTTGTATGCCAGAGCACAAATGGACAGGCTCAGCTCTTCAACTGGAAGAAAACCTAAGCTCATACCACCACTGCAATAAACTTAAAAACAGAAACCGTCATGACGCCTGCTTTGAGGTTAGGGCTGAAAAGACTAAGTGAAGTATCCTTCCGTTTTCAGCCAGCTTGTCAGGCTGCTTCATGTTAAACAGAAGAGGCATTAGTGGGGATACAAGCACCGGACAGCTAGAAATGGCCTGGTCAACATGATAGAGCCTAACAAGGCTAGAGGAAGCAAGTGTAAGAAGAGAGCACCTTAGATCTCCATACAGACATGGAGACTACAAAAAAGGAGATTATAATGCACCAGGTAATCTGGTCCTGCTACAGATGTTCCACCCCTTTGTAGCTCTAAGAGAACCACTACAGCAGAGGTTTGAGATGGAGGGTTTGAGATTCAGAATGTATTAGTGTATTACGTGAGTACTAACCAGTGCTTTAGAAAAGCACCCAAAAGAAAACAGCATGTCCATCACCTGTTTCCTTAGAGCAAAAAACAAATGTTTCAAAAGCAGAAGTGTTAAAACAGCTTCAGAAAACAAAAAAGAAAACTAGCTGCATGGTGCAGTTTAGAGACCAAATCAAATTCCTAGATGAGAAATGGAGAAAATTATGAGAAGTCATACAGTTCAGCCCTTTCTGATCTATCACCTCCCTGAGAAGCATGCATTTGTCCTCTTCATTTTTCAGTCAAAGCTCAAGCTTTTATCGCACCACTGTGAACGCTTTCACGACAGTATCACGTGGTTCTGAACCCCCACAATGCAGATGTATACTTATCATCATCATAGTTAATTGGCTGTTGCCTCACAAAGTCTCAAGCAACTGTAGTTAGAAAATTAGTACCACTGGGAACGTACAACCTCCGATGTGCAAGGTTTTGAAGAACACTGGTGGATCTCCAAGTATGCAATCATGTTACGTGGCAGCAGAGTTGCAGCAGGGAATAAACAGGAATAAAAATAGATACAATGCTTTCTTCATATTCAGGAAGTTCTGATTTTCTTTTGTCACTTAGCTCATCTCGAAGTAAAGAAAACAAACAAAGAAAAACAAAATAAGAATACAAGCCTACCTCCAAACAAAGGCTCGGGCTCTACTAAAATTTCCTGTTTTTGAGGAATTGGAGCTCGTACTTCATCCCTATCAAAGAGGAAGAAAAAAAAAAAAATCAGAGAGATGATAATATTCCAAGCACTATATAAACCACATCCCATTGTGCTCCAAAGGCAACTTGAACCAACTAAGGATGCTGCTGTACAGTTGCTCAGAATCAACAGATTTGGAGTCAAAAGGGACCTCAAGAGACCATCCATTCCTACTCATGGCACTGAAGTAGGACTTGGTACACGCTGTGTTATGATCTGGCATGAATGACCTTTCTAGGTCCTGACAGAAGAGTACACAGATCCCTGGGTGACTTGATCCCAGGGTCTGTCAATCTACTATTCAAACATTTCTATTTTCTTCTTTAATACCTGTCTTAAAATTTGGAAAAGTTTCTGAAAACTTAGCAAAGGCTGCTAATTAATCCGCTTGCCACCCTCCTCCCCTGATAATCTACATGGGGGGGGGAGGGGGGGAGGGAATCTTCCTTATTAAAAGCTTTCTTCTGTTGGAAGACTTTTTGCTTCCACCTGAAACTCACAGCCCTCTCTTTTCCAGAAGAAAGAAAACAAGATGATCAAAACTGCCATTTCACCCCAATTCTGAAGCAATTCTTTGCTTCCATTACTGCGCTCCCTCACGTATCAACCACTTAGTTATGCCTGCAGAGTCTACTAGATAATCTAAAATGATGACTAGGAGAAAAAAAAAAAAAAAAAAAGAAATCACAAGGGCTCTGAAACAGTATCACTTACTCAGTGTGGTCACCTGGCCCCTGGATCTACACGAAGGAGAGCACAGGCTCACCCCAGGAAATCCATTGCTATATCCTGCCTATGAACTACTCCTGAAGTACCCTCTTCCCTCAGACTCTTCGCAGTTAAGTGTGCAGTTTGTGGCTCTTGGCCATGCAGGTTTCAAAAAGTAATGTCAGGAAGATGCACTAACCTTGCTATTAACCTCAACATCTTTGCTGTTGTGAAGCTAGTTATTCTCCATGTTGTATTTGAATATCTATTGTTCTCTCTTCCTAGAAGTAACACTAAGCTGACCAACACCTGGAGGGTGTCAAGTATAAAAAAAAAAGAAAAAGTATTCCAATAAAAACTGGAACCGTAAGTCACCGATGTGCCACAAGTTGTCTAGCAATAACACCTATAGATACAGTTTTAACTTCATTACCTGGCAAAGGTTCAAGCAGGAAGGCACTTGACATCAACTATAAAGGTCAGTACTAAACCCATTGTTTAAATTTATACATGTGCTTCAGAAGTATGAGTAGCAAGAATTTTCTTTAAAGTTAGTTGTCTTTTTCCTGAAGTGGAAAACTTTGATAAAGACGAAAGCATGGCTAAGTGTAATATAGCACATTTAATGAATGTGACTTACACCAATTAACCTCCACTCTTAAGATGCCCTTTATCCCAAGCAGACACATTAACAGGCAGCACTGAAAGAATCTGCCATGCTCAAGTGGAACAACTCTTTCTTTTATTGGCATCTGATGTGTAAGACACTCATGCAGATTTGATAGTTGCTTATTCCTCTGCATACTAGTGTGTATCATCTAGCCTTTCCAGTGCCAAATCTGGTTACATTTAAAACAACACAATAAAACCCTTACAAAGGGTACTAAGGTCACTACAATTCTAAGAATCGAAACAACAGAACTCTCTAACTGCCAAATTAAAGTAAAAACAGATTGCTGAAGCAATTAAAAAGTAAGAATCTCTCACTGCTGGATCCCTACTTTAACATCTTAAGCTCTGTTTGCAAAAAACAGTATGCATAAGGTACAGAAAAATTCTGAAGTACATGCAAGAGAGACTAACTTATGTTGGTCTACATATCAACTTATGTAAAAATAACTTATTTACCCAAAACAGTATTGGTAATTTAACAAGATCACCAAAGCAGCATGTATTACAGTGAGTTGACAGCAGGTTAGAAGTGACAATTATCTTATTTACTCTGACTTAAACTATTAAATTCTTAAGACAGACTACTCATTTATAGAGACATGTTTAGCGGGTACATACTCGGTGTGTGGCCGAACAGCAGACACTGCCGCGGAACTGGTGCTAGGCTCCTCTGCTATGCCTCCACCATCCAGAAACATGGTGACAGCCATCTCCAGGTTGTTGTTGCATGCTTCAAGCATGTGCTTTCCCACGCTTTCACTGGCACCTGTAATGCCAAAGAAAAATTAAAGCATTCTTCTTCATCGGTTGCCATCTACCTCCAAAGTACAACTATGAAATGAGACAAACACACATATCTCACAGGGGAAGGGAATGCCCGCATACAGGACAGCCAGACTTCTTCCTTCCATCAAAAGAAAACTTAGTGGAAGCTGTCTGAGGAGTTTTAGCATGGTTTTTCTTTTTTTTTTCTAGAGGCCAGAATTTTTCCTGGTACAATTTTCCAAACACCAGTAGGCATACACAAAAAAAATTAATACCTGATTTAACATTTTAACGGGGAGAATACTAAATCACCTGGTAGAGTTTTTTACCCCCTTATGACAGATATTTAGAGATGGAAGAAAAGACACCCTGTTTTCCTGATTATGCCAAAAGGTAAAAACAAACCAGCAGAAGCTCAATTCACATAAGAAGGGGAAAAAAAAAAAAAAAAAAGAAAAGCCAAGAGGGAGAAAGAAGTACTTGTCTACAGTTATTTGTATAATGACTAGCATCTATTAAAATCTCTCCTAAGCACAACTAAATCTAGTCCTATTCTTGCTGCTGGGGATGAAACAGTACTTCTGAGCATCATTTTGTAACTCCTCAGAGGGTCAGCCTCTACCTCTCAACATCTCAGAAATGATACCGTCAACAGAAGCACCCTCATCTCCTGCAGCCAACCCTTTAAATGCCTACTTACTACAGCATCTGTCTCTGTAGGTGGTGGACTACCAAAGAGTTTATTTTCACATGGGAAGGCTGGTAGAGAGGAAGGCTGGCAAACTAAAGCTGTGCCAGTTTGGGAGTAGCTTTTGGATCTGTAGTAATTCTTACTAAGCTCACCAAAATGAAGAAAATACTTTCCCCAGCATCAGAATCACAGATAACTCCGGTTTGGGCAAAACACATTTGGATGTTTCTCAGATTTTCTGGAAAAGACTCAAGAAGCTCTAGCTTGAACAGACAATATGCTTTGAAACTGTTGAGATAACTCAGTTCTAAATGACCTGAGCTATTACTTTAAATCATGGAGAGAGTCAACCTGACCGAGCGATCTGGTGTTCCAAAAAAAATTAACCTGCCACGACAAGAGTACTGGGATGGCAGTCAGCTCTATTTTAAGACTTGAATTGAGATGTAGAAAGTGCAAAATAAAAACATCTCAAAAAAATGCGAGAGCATCAAGTTTGCTTCTTCAAACTAACTCTTTGGCATTTTTCAGGAAATCATTTTAATGTCAGCTGTAGCAATTAAACAATAACTGTATAGTCTGGAATACACACACCACCCTACACCCTCACTGTACAGTCACAGGAAGTCATTTATTTAGAAAAAAATTACATTCAACTCTCTGCTATTTAAAGCGTTACCCACACGCAAAGTGCTTGTACTGATTCTTCATCACTTCTAAGGGAACTGCCATCATACAAATGTTTTCAGAGCTTATGATAGCAGAAAATACTAAGTATTTGTTAAGCCTTTTCTGGATGAGAGCACCAAAGAAATGCAATTCTGTCATCTGGCTAAGAAAAAATATAATCAATGACTATTTTCTTCTCATTCCTCACGGCTTCCTAAGCTAGAATCACACTGCTGTGTAGTATCCATTCAACCTTTTCCCCACAGACAGGAGTGATTTTGTACACTTACAACTCAAAGTTGAAAGCTGCTAACGCAAGCCACTGAGGGTACGTGCTTCTGAGCACCTGTCAAACTACGCCAGCATCGGCAAGACAAGCTCCCTAACAACACGCTTTTAGATAAAACCTTAAATTCTCTTAAAATGGAAAAACAAAACTTAAAAAGTCTACTTAATAGTGGATGGGTGAAGCCCAGCAGGTTCTATTTTTTGTTTGTTTGTGAAAGCATAAGAGGGGGGCTCTTACATTTAACATAAACCATCTGTACAAGCACAAAAGCTGTCAGGACGAACAACTACCATGACTTCACCAGTTCTTGTTTTTTTTTTAGCAAATATCTCGAGCACTACTGAAAAGGCACACACAGGCACATACTATAATGAAAATGTATTTGCTGTAGGTTCTTTTCATTTGAGAGGATTTATTCTAAAAGGCTTCTTTAAGGACAGCTGAATGATCAATAATTTCCCAGTGTACGCTACCAGCACATTCACAGCGTACTAACCCCCCTCAACATCATTGTTTGGATTTGAGTGCAGAGACACTACCTGAAATGGAGCTGGTTAGAGTAACTGCATTCCAAACAGTTTCACCTATACCAACTAAAAAGCCAAGATGTTTTATTAAACAGTCCTTTAGTATTTGACATGGAATGCCATAAGCAGAGAACTGCAGCGAAGCAGATTAAACACAAAGTGGGTCAAGCGCTCAAAGTGCACAAACTGCAGGAGGAATTACCACCTGCGCAAACTTCAATTTAAAAGCGACTTGATATTTTCGTCAGCAAACTGAATTCTCGGCACGTCGACCGTGCCTTAAACGATTTAATTTTTTTAAACGCGACCTCAGGGTTCAGCTCCAGCCTCCCTCCCGGCCGCCAGCTTTATTTGTAGGAGAGCGACGCGGCTCCCGGGGCGGAGCAGACCGGACCACCGGGAGGGAGGGAGGGCACGCACCGGCACCACCGAGAAGCTCGTCCTACCGGGGACAACCGAGAG